>CM021100.1:491748034-491908358 GCA_007115665.2 Sequoiadendron giganteum | reverse complement strand
TGATATACTAACATGTTGTAGAATTTAGCCACCACAAAGATGGAGACAAGGATATGAGGAATTTTGATGGATGGGTAGATTGGAGAGGAAGAAAAAAATAAAAATATGTTGTTTGGTTATTTATATTTGGTAGTAGGTCTCCCCATATAGAAGTGATGTCCACCGCTATCCCTACCTTTGGATTCATAAAGAATTCCTAAGTAAATGTGTGAATCTTGGTTGGGAGTATTTTGTTTTGGAGTGTTGTGATTTGGAAATGACTTGTTGCTTTATTGTTATGTGTACCCTGTAGCTTGGTTACCTCCTAGCTTGGGGGGTGGTTGGTTTTCCAACCCAAGGTTGGGAGGTGAGCACACCTGAATGGCCATAAAAGAAATTTTTGATATGTGTTTTTCTTGCAGGTTGAAAAACACGAACCATTGTTACCTAAAGCCATACTCAAGTTTCCTTCTTTGTACAGTATGTTTGGGACTTTAAGAGGAAAAGAAAAAAATGTAATAGAATGTGAGTGTTATAAAAAAAATCAAAGAATTTCCAAGTTACTCTGTATGAGTGTTAAGAGTTGGTTTTGTTCATAAATGTAAGAAAAAGAAAGTCCCTATTTATTGTCTCTTTTACTTTTATACAACAAACTATGTGTCTGCACCAAGAATAAGTTTTCTTGAGTTGAATATGAAAGAAAAATATCTACGCATGTCTAAATATTTTCTGCAATAGTTATTCCCTTTCTAACATCCAAAAGTATTAATGAGAGTGAATATATTATTTTTTTGGAAAAAAAAAATGGTAAAGTACAGATCCATTTGGCTGTGAGTAACATGCATAAAATTTGTGAATGGTGTACAAGTTGTTACCATTATGTTATCAAATCTGACTTCTAAAAGGTAGACAAAATGATTAGATTTATAATGTCCTTGGTTGCATCTATACTCTAAAGTGTAGTTCTGAATGTATTTCATTATGGTTATTAGTTTGCGGAATGAAACAATGAATAATAATAATAGCATGAGATGCAATAAGTTGTTGCACTTTTCATTTAGGCTGTGATATTTTGGGTGCATCAAATACACCAATCTAACTATGGTTGTATACATCATGTTTTAGATCTCCTTATGTTGCCATAATGTAATGCCCTGCCACGCAACCCTAGAGGAAGTTGCAAAAAACCACTTAAACAAATTTTTTTTTTTTTGTTTGAGTGCAATAAATAAGCAAGTTAATTAACTAATGAAAACAACCTCTAAGGTTATGAGAAAGAGGTTATATAGAACCTCAACAAAAAACATGAATATAAACCATTTCAGTTAATTAATTAATAAATAAACCACATCCATTCCAAATAAGATAATTACATCATCATAAGAGATAACTTCCAAATTTGAATTAATCCATAATTAAACAATAGGGTTACAATTCTCATACCTTGAATGAGGCAAGTCCAAGAAATAAGTTTATAAATACAAATTCCACCTCGATATCAAATGAGGGGTGAAATAATACAAGATCAACTAAAATGAAATAAAGCAAGAACTAAAACTAAATCCAAAAAGCTCTCCAACTATAAATCTCATCCACACGAACATGAAGAAAGAACCCAATGGATTTAGGTGCACGCCACCCAACCAAGTGGAATCCAAAGGCCCACCCCCTGTGCTACGAGATAGTAACAAGGAATCCTATCCAAGACATCTACCTCTAGATACAAACTAACACATAACTGAACCAAACTGACATATCCAATCACATGTAATACACAAGTACAACACCAATACCTCACAAGTACAACATAAGTACAAAAAAAGTACCACTCAAGTGCAACTTTAACATGGTCACATTCCTTCTAGATACAAAGAAGATCAAGTATGTTACGAAACCATGTAGACGAAAACAAATACCAACTGTTGTCCTGGACAAAGTGTCATAACATAGGTCATCATGAGTTATCGACTACGGATCGTCAAGATGGTGGCCTCAAACTGATCCCCGACCCTCATACTTACTGATGCGGGATCAAATAACTTACGTATAGATAGGATAGATGACCTTGCCATTCAGGCCTTCCCACTCATCCCAAGTCTAAACAAGCACTTGTGTCTATCAGTGAGGCCAAGTTATTTTGATTAGTGAGAAGTAAGTCCTAATCTTCTAAGTATTGTTTTAGTTATCACTTGATTAAACAAATTCCAAAGGCTACCCAATCTTACCTCTTCTGAGCTCTGGCCCCTAATGGAAGCCACTCTTCTACTTGACAACACACATACCATCCATTCACCAAGGGTACAAAGTGCAACAAACAAGGTATTACAACCACTCCAACTCTAGGAGGAAACCTAAATGAAACTCACTACAACACTCGAGGCAACAAATCACATAACAAGGTCACTCCTTACAAGGAGATGCAGATCCCATAATCCACTCCTAAACCAAGGAGGTACAAAACATCCCCATTCGTGAGAACTAGTTACTAATTGAATATATACCATGCACTACCCAAGGGACTCATGATAGGTTGACAAACATAACACAACAACCCACATAACTGAAACCCCATCTAGAAGACTTATTAAACTTTATAACTCAATTCCCCCAAATGAAGACGAAACCCATTCATAATCACAATCAGCAAGAAGATGAGAATTAAATTCTACTTTGGATTCACTAAATCCATTTCCTCATTATCATTCAACAATTTATCGCATTAAAATAAACTTAAATTAACATCTTGTCAAGACAAAGGATGAAATTTAAACCAAACATTTTATTTCCTTATTTCCTTTAAATAATAAATAAGCGTTTTCCTCTATAACTCACAACATATGGTTTTAAAATAAATAACCATTCGTTCTTGCATACTAAAACATTTTAAAATAAATTAATTAACTTTCTTATAACACATTACTTGTAAATCCAATATTTGTTTTATTAAAATATGATAAATAAATCCATTAATTTTGACTATAGCCTGTTGGTCTAAAATTTTCACAATTATATTTAAATCAAGCCATTTGAAAATTAATATTCCCCATACATATTAAATTTATGCCAACAATAAACATATATTTTATTATAATACATATAATAATGTTTTAATATTATAAATTATAATATAAAATATTATTTAAAATATTTTAATATTACAAAATATAATATTAACATTATTTTTATATATATTCTTTTTTATTTTAATTTCAAATATTTTAATATTTAAATACTATGAAAATATAATATTTAAATATAAAAATATATTCTCTTTAATAATCTATTTTTTATTTTTATAAAAAAAAACAACTTAAAGAGTTAGTCGCATTTGCTTCCTTGGGCCACATGCCGCATTGGGGTTAGGGTTATGGTTGGACATGACTGCATTTTTTCCTTAGGCCCAGGTTTGCACGCGGCGTTTAGTAGGGCGGCGGGCGGCTAGGTGGTGGCTGTGTGCAGTCGACCACCATTAGGGTGGTCGTTGCGCAGCCGTGACTGGTGGGGGGCTATGTTGGGTGCAACTCTCTCCCCACGCGCCTCCCATGGGGGTGCGGGGGCTCACCTCCCCAAAACAAAATAAAATTTATTTTGTTTTTATTTATTTAAAAAATAAAATAATCCCTACTGATTTTCCAACTAGGTTTTATCCCAAAATATTTAACAGCACCCCCGCTTCAAAATAAAATACAAAACATATATATATACCTAATATATATATATATATATATATATATATATATATATATATTTAAAAATGAAATAAGTTAAATTAATTGAGAAACTCATATGTAAAAAGACCATTTACAACCCAAAATACCATTGATTTTTTTGAACAAATTTCTAAGAAGGGATTTCTTTGCAAACAAACTCAGATTTCAACATGGGTTTTCTATTTGCAATCTACAAACAAAATTTCAATGATTTCCAACAGCATACTCAAACTATATAACTTTTCAGAATGAAACTATTAATTGAATGAACCTGATTTTTCTTGAGCTTGTGAAGAGATCCAGATGATGTTTAGCTTCCAACTTCAACTCCATAGATTTTTATAGCTTCAATCCAAAACCCACAAAAATGCAACAATTCTACCTCCCCTCTATTTTTTAATTTTCAAAACTTCATCCCCTCAAATTGTGAAGAAAATTTCTATAATAAAAAAATTCCAAAAATATCTCCAAAATATCAGTGCAACCACCCTCATAAATTTCAGAAAACAGAAATAGAAAATATCTCTAATTTCAAATTTTCTAATTTGACTTTTTAATATTTTCTTTAATTTTCGATTTCAACCAAAATAACAATGATTTCAAAATGAACAATTTAACTTATTTTAACAAAATAAATTTAATTAATTAATAAAATACATTTAATCAACGATTAAATTATTTATTAATTAATTAAATTTATAATGAAATAAATTACATTTCCACATAAACTGAATGAGGTAATCGGCAATTTAACTATAAAAGCATATATTTTAACATTTTTCTAACTTGCAACTTTAAACTGAAATCAAAGCTAGATGACAAAATTAAGGCAACTTCACCCGACTAACACCAGACGACACACTAGGACTAGGGTGACGACTTGGCACATAAAACCTAGCTACTATATCCCAATCGAATGCTGTTGGGCATTGGACACATTCAAATGTGTGAAACCAAGTGGAGTCGATGTCATGTACCTGTCAACCTTTGAACAAAGAGTATATCCACATACATAAAAATTTCATAATTAAAACACACCATGAAGAGGAAATCTCAGAATTCCAAGGTGCTCACAAGCGAGTGATGCGATACCATCCCCTTCACCAATACAGTGTAAATAATTGAGAATTCTAACATATTAATATAATCCAAAGCATAAAACATCTTTAATTCAACATCCATAGTGCTAATCCCAAAACATGCCAAAATGATATCATAATAAAATACCATTAAATCAAAAGACAACATGAATGTCGCTTTATAGATAGCGATCAAATAGAAGTCGAGTACCATAGTTTAGGTACAAACAAAAAGTACAACATAAAAGAGCAGAACATTGTTCGATCAAAAGGACAAAATGAAGGGGTATTACATCCTCCCCCCTAGGTTCAGGCTTACTCCTAGAAGCCTGCAAACAGTAGGTATCACCTCCATATAACTCCCTCATACAAACTGGACACAAATCAAAATCTCAACCCCTGAGGGTGAGTATCCTACACTAAGCGACCAACTCCAAAAGTGTTCTGCCACAGACAAACCCTAGCATGGTGGCCCTATTGGTGACAAGAGTAACACCCCATGCTACTATCAACTCCTCTACCTTTTAAAGGTGCAGTAGACTACTACACACTACCCTAGTCGGCCACAGGCTGTGAACTCTGGGCTAGCTAACCAAAACTGAAGCATTTCGCACGCCGCCAATTTCTGTTCCCCTGCCTCGACTGGAAACCTTTATGTTTCCCTTGCGATAACTATTGCTGATGTTGACCAACTTGCGATGGTCCCTGTTGAGATTGAGAAGGTGCACCTCCCTGAGGTTGACCTCCTCGAGCACTAGACACTGCTGCTAAACAACTGCCATACTGAACATCATTGTGGTCTCCTAGTGTCCTGGCCAAGTTTGCTACCGACAATGCCATCTGGCTCAAGGTATGATACTCATTGCCTCGGTGGTGATGCTAGCTATCGGATAAGAAACAACCTCTAAACTACTCTAGGAAGGTCTCCCAAAATACTGAGTGAATATGAGTATGGAACTTCTACTCCTCTAGTCTCCACCATGTGGAAGCGAGTCCTCACAGATGTACAATAGCGCACCATGCTTTGGTATTACTACCATATGGGCGCAAAGAAAAACATCGGTCGAGGCCAATGAGCCAAGTCTTAGCCTCTAAGCGACCTTTGGCTCCATCAAATAAAGGTGGACATGCCCTGAGGAAATCCATGATATGTACTGAGTCTACTGTCACTGCCTACGTTGGAACTACTCACACACCAGGATTATCCTGTGCATCTATTTGCCTTAGACCAAGGAGTGCCAAAGCCTCCTCAAGTGCTCTACGTGTAATCTCAATCCCTACTGGATCCTACGAATGATTACTGACCCCTGGTGCATTCTGAGATACCTGAGGTTCTTCCTAATCAAGAACAACTAATACATGAGGAGGAGAGTCATGCTGACTCCCACCACGATCGCCTATACGGCCATGACCACATCCTCTACCTCTTTCGCGTTTGGTAGGCATAATCCTACACAAACACTTCAAAGTATTAGGCAAGGTACAAAACTTAAAACCTACAAAACTGAAAGCTTAATGGCTCCATCATAATTCCAGAGCACCTAGTGTTTAAACCTGGCTTTGATACCATGTGTAATGCCCCGCCACGCAACCCTAGAGGAAGTTGCCAACAACCACTTAAACAAGGTATTTTTTTTTTGTTTCAGTGCAATTAATAAGCAAGTTCATTAACTAATGCCAACAACCTCTAAGGTTACAAGACAAAGGTTATATAGAACCTCAACAAAAAAACATGAATATAAACCAAGTTAATTAATTAACTAACAAATAAAGCACATGCATTCCAAATAAGATAATTACATCATCATAAGAGATAACTTCCAATTTTGAATTAATCCATAATTAAACAATAGGGTTACAATTCTCATTCCCTGAATGAGGCAAGTCCAAGAAATAAGTTTATAAATACAATTTCCACCTCGATATCAAATGAGGGGTAAAATAATACAAGATCAACTGAAATGAAATAAAGAAAGAACTGAAACTGAATCCATTGAGCTCTCGAACTAGAAATCTCATCCACACGAACATGAAGAAAGAACCCCATAGATTTAGGTGCACGCCACCCAACCAAGTGAAACCCAAAGGCCCAGCCCTCGTGCTAGGAGGTAGTAACAAGGAATCCAAGCCAAGACATCTACCTCTAGACACAGACTAACAAATAACTAAACCAAACTGACATATCCAATCACATGTACCACACAAGTACAACACCAGTACCTCACAAGTACAACATAACTTGTACAACACAAGTACCACTCAAGTGCAACTCTAACATGGTCGCATTGCTTCTAGATACAAAGAAGATCAAGTATGTTATGAAACTATACACATGAAAACAAATACCAACTGCTGTCCTAGACATAGTGTCATCACACAGCTTGTCATGAGTTACCCACTGCTGATCGCAAGATGGTGGCCTCAAACCGATCGCCGACCCTCATACTTACTAATGCAAGATCAAATACCTTACGTACAGACATGATAGATGACATTGCCATCTAGGCCTTCCCACTCATCCCAAGTCTAAATGAGCCCTTGTGTCTATAAGTGAGGCCAACTTATTTTGATTAGTGAGAATTTATTCCTAATCTTCTAAGTATTGTTTTAGTTATCACTTGATTAAACAACTTCCAAAGGTTACCCAATCTTACCTCTTCTAGGCTCTGGCCCCTAACGGAAGCCACTCTTCTACTTGACAACACACATACCATCCATTCACCAAGGGTACAAAGTGCAACAAACAAGGTATTACAACCACTCCAACTCTAGGAGGAAACCTAAAAATAAACTCACTCCAACACTAGAGGCAAAAAATCACATAACAAGGTCACTCCTTACAAGGAGATGTGGATCCCATAATCCACTCCTAAACCAAGGAGGTACAAAACATCCTCGTTCGTGAGAACTGGGTTATTAACTGAATACTTACCATGCACTACCCAAGGGACTCATGATAGGTTGACAAATATGAAACGACAACCCACATAACTGAAACCCCATTTGGAAGACTTATTAAACTCTATAACTCAATTCCCCCAAACGAAAACGAAACGCGTTCATAATCACGACGAGCAAGAATATGAGAATTAAGTTCTACTTTGGATTCACTAAATTCATTTCCTCATTATCATTCAACAATTTATCGCATTAAAATAAACTTAAATTAACGTCTTGTCAAGACAAAGGATGAAATTTAAGCCAAACATTTTATTTCCTAATTGCCTTTAAATAATAAAATAAGCATTTTCCTCTATAACTCAAAACATATTGCTTTAAAATAAATAACCATTCGTCCTTGCATAACATTTTAAAATAAATCAATTAACTTCGTTATAACAGATTACTTGCAAATCCAATATTTGTTTTATTAAAATATGATAAAATAAATCCATTAATTTTGACTATAGCTTGTTGGTTTAAAATTTTCACAATTATATTTAAATCAAGCTATTTGAAAATTAATATTCCCCATACAATTTATGCCAGCAATAAACATATATTTTATTATAATACATATAATAATGTTTTAATATTATAAATTATAATATAAAACATTATTTAAAATATTTAAATATTACCAAATATAATATTAACATTATTATATATATGTTTTTTTTAAATTTTAATTTCAAAGATTTTAATATTTAAATACTATGAAAATATAATATTTAAATATAAAAATATATTTTATTTAATAATCTATTTTTTTTTTTATAAAAAAAAATCACTTAAAGAGTCGGCTGCATTTCCTTCCTCGGGCCGCATGTCGCATTGGGGTTAGGGTTATGGCTGGGTGCGGCTATGTTTTTTCCTTAGGCTGCAGTTTGTAGGCAGTGTTTAGCAAGGTGACGGGTGACCAGGTAGTGTTTGTGCATAGTCGGCCACCACTAAAGTGGCGCGGTTGTGCTTTCACCA
Organism: Sequoiadendron giganteum; assembly: GCA_007115665.2. Classification (NCBI taxonomy): domain Eukaryota; kingdom Viridiplantae; phylum Streptophyta; class Pinopsida; order Cupressales; family Cupressaceae; genus Sequoiadendron; species Sequoiadendron giganteum. The sequence goes on along the minus strand of CM021100.1, from coordinate 491,899,672 downwards.
TTAGGGTGGTCACTGTGCAACCGCAGTGGGTGGGGGGCTGCACTAGGTGCGGTTCTCTCCCCATGCACCTCCCATGGGGGCACGGTGGGGAGGTGAGCCGAAACAATATAAAATTTATTTTATTTTTATTTATTTATTTATTTATATTTAAAAAAAAACAAAAATCCCTATGGATTTTCCAACTTGGTTTTATCCCAAAATATTTAATAGCACCCCCGCTTCAAAATAAAATACGAAACATATATATATATATACTTAATATATATATATATATTTAAAAATGAAATAAGTTTAATTAATTGAGAAAATCATATGTAAAAAGACCATTTACAGCCCAAAACACCATTGATTTTTTTGAAGAAATATATTTCCAAGAAGGGATTTTTTTGCAAACAAACTCAGATTTCAACATGGGTTTTCAATTTGCAATCTACAAAAAAAAATTAAATGATTTCCAACAACATATTCAAACTATATAACTTTTCAAAATGAAACTATTAATTGAATGAACTTGATTTTTCTTGAGCTTGTGAAGAGATCCAAACGGTGTTCAGCTTCCAACTTCAACTCCACAGATTCTTACAGCTTCAATCCAAAACCCACAAAAATGCAACCATTCTACCTTCCGTCTATGTTTTAATTTTCAAAACTTCATCCCCTCAAATTGTGAAGAAATTTTCTATAATAAAGAAATTCCAAAATTATCTCCAAAATATCACTGCAAGCACCCTCATAAATTTCAGAAAATAGAAATAGAAAATATATCTAATTTCAATTTTTTGAGTTCAAGTTTTCTAATTTGACTTTTAAATATTTTCTTTAATTTTCAATTTCAACCAAAATAACAATAATTTCAAAATGAACAATTTAACTTATTTCAAAAGCATAAATTTAATTAATTAATAAAATAGATTTAATCAACGATTAAATTATTTATTAATCAATTAAATTTATAATGAAATAAATTACATTTCCACATAAACTAAATGAGGTATTTGACAATTTAACTATAAAAGCATATATTTTAACATTTTTCTAACTTGCAACTTTAAACTAAAATCAAAGCCAGATGACAAAATTAAGGCAACTTCACCCGATTAACACCAAACAACACACTAGGGCTAGGGTGATGACTTGGCACAAAAAACCTAGCTACTATCTCCCAATCAAATATCGTTGGACATTGGACACCTTCAAACCTATGAAACCAGGTGGAGTCGATGTCATGTACCTGTCAACCTACGAAGAAAAAGTATATCCACATACATAAACATGTCATAATTAAAACACACCGTGAAGAGGAAATCTCAGAATTGCAGGGTGCTCACAAGCGAGTGATGCGATACCATCCCCTTCACCAATACAGTGTAACTAACTAAAAATTCTAACATATTAATATAATCCAAAGCATAAAACATCTTTAATTCAACATCCATAGTGCTAATCCCAAAACATGCCAAAATGATAACATCATAATAAAATACCATTAAATCAAAAGATAACATTAACGTCGCTTTACAGATATCGATCAAATAGAAGTCAGGTACCATAGTCTAGGTACAAACAAAAAGTACAACATAAAAGAGAAGAACATTGTTCGATCAAAAAGACAAAACAGAGGGGTATTACACGTAAAGCCATGTATATCTCTCTCTTGGTTTTAAAAATTTCAAATTTCAAACTTGTGGAATGAAATATGTTGCTCTGTGCTTAAAGATAATCTATGAAGTCTTTGTTGTAGGGATTCACATACATGAATGTATTTTGATTTATTTTTAGGATAAAATATATGTTACGATCTAAAATATGTTCATGGTTTATATGAAGTCTATGTAATATGATGTTGTAAGTTCTATACTCTTTCTTGAGAGTCGTTAGTCTATAGTATGTGAAAAATGTGCATTTATTTATATTTAAAAAGAATAATCAAATAGATTAGCTTCTATTGTTACGGAAATACGATAAAATGGAACAGCACCTTGCAAAGATTAGGCTATATATACTACATATAAATAAATCTAGAAGCTAAGATATGGGTTCCTAATATTTACACATTGTGAAAAAAAATTGGAAATGATTGATAAAAACAAATGAATAAATTAAAAAACTGCAACAAACTTCCATTTCACACTTTCCCTTGCAGTCGTAGTTTCCTCCATTGTCGTCACCTGTATGCTGGAGAGAAAAGAAATTGCATATGAATGACAAGATAGGAATAGGGTTTTATTAAGATTATCTTATTTTATATTTTTAAAATTATCTCTTGCCTCATAAATCGTGATTAGAAAAGAATGACGCCTTTGTAAAAGAAATACCAATATTAGAACTTCACGACAAGTAGTATCAATGCTATTAAATATCATACCGATATGTTCATAATAAGTTTGCATCCATGTCAACTCAACTTTAACATTAGTTATTTTTTAGCTAAAACTTTTAATTGAAGCACAGTGTTAAGATTTAAATTTAGTCATAGTTTTTAATATTAATGGCTATCTTGCTGGTGTTATTTCCATAACAGTCATAAATGTAATATTTGCAGTGTAATAAGTTTAATTTGGACATTAATTTTTATACGTAATTAAGATATTTAAATAATTTGATAATAATAGTTATAGAATAATAATAATTAAATACTCCACTAATATTAATCATAAAGCGTAATATTAATATTTGCATTATTAAAAACATAAAATGGGTGTCAACTTAATTACCGTCGCATTAAAGAAATTATAGAAATTATCTCTGAGTATTATTTTTTTAATATGCCGCCAGACTACGCATTTAATGAATTAGTAATGAAACCGAAATTTCTCTTGAGCTATTAATATGAATGCTTGAAGATATTTGAAATGGTCGGCATAAATAAATGCAATCATTGCAGCTTCTATCTACAGCGTTAAATTTAAGAACCTCACGCTTTAATTTAAGTCCAACCTCATATTATCATATATATTCTTTTTTTTTCTTTCCATCTCGAAATCCACACTCAGCTTAAGCGAATGGGGGTAGATTGAAATATGCACTTGGTTTTATGATTTACTCTTTGTCCATTCGATAAAGATATTAGTGTAAGATAGAATCTACAGGAGGTAAATAAAATAAAATCCTTCACCTTCACTTTTAGGAGCCCCAGTTTTAGGAAAGTATGAGTTGTCTCTTTTTTCTTTGGTCTTAAAAAGCAAGTAGAAGGGAAAATTTTCATGTAACTTTGACAAAAGGAAAGAAAATTAGGAAAATCATAAAGGAGAGCTACTTGGGTTAATAAGTTGGAGAAAAATTTAAAATTAGGAATAATAAAAATATATAGTTGGTTAAAATTGTTTTGTTTTATTAGTATTAAAGATAGGTTAGTGAAATTTTAAATAGAAATTAGTTAGACAAGATTTGTTTTATTTTATTAGAATAAAAGGATACTAAATTTTTAAATAAAAATTAGTTGGGTAAACTTTTATTTTTTATGAGAATTAAAGATAGTGATTTTTTTAAAATAGAAATTAGTTGGATAAAATTTGTTTGTCTTAATTAAAACTAGTGAATTGTTTTTTTTTAATAGAAGTTTAAGTTAGGGCTACCTTTTAATGAATGTTGGGCATTACTATAATTTTAAAGAAAGAAAAATATTTTCTCTTGTTTAATTTTAAGTTTCCTTTATAAAAAGATAAATTGTATATATATATATATATATATATGGAAAATAATTTATAGATATTGGATATGGTAATTATTACTATTATCATTTTTATATTACTTTAAAATAAATAGAATATATACGTACATAGAGGACATTCATTTCCCTTGCATAAATGTATGTAAAAAGGGATAATAATCACACAAATAATATTTAAGTAAATAACTGCAATAAATCTAATTTAGCATATTCTTAGACCTAAAGGGGAACACTATTACCCTCATTTGGTTGATAGACAATGGGCCCAGTAAATCTTATGTTCGAACCAATCTTATTCATTGTCTTAGGGTGTGTGAGGGACTTTACACCCCTGATTACGTTGGTCCTCCACCTAGATCTCGAATGACGTGTCAAAGGTGATGTTGTATGAACAACATCCCCCAATGCATGTAGTATTCAATCATGCAAGTGCATGGTTATTGAGCAATAGTGTTTTACTCTGCACATTGTAGCTTTGTTAAAAAAAAATCCAGTTATGATTTCATCTTCGTGCAAAATTTATGGCATTACAAGTTTCTTATGGCAGACTTGACTGTGCATTTCCTCTTAAAAATATGGAATTCAAATTGAAACGGTTAAATTTGAAATGGGTTGGCAGCCAAATAGTTTTTTGGGCACTCTTAATTCTTTCATTTTATTTTTCTCAATGTTTTTGCCCAACTTGTGAAAACGTGTCTTTTAACTGCTGATTTTAAACACTTGCTTTAAATAAAAAATAAAAATGGATTCCCTATACAAATTCCCATATCTCAAATGGGTTGTTGTTCGATTTTCAATCCGAACACTTTTATATTTTTCATGTTTTGTCCAGCTTGGTTAAAAACAAATTTTTTAGTACACTACCTCGTTTCTAGTTCTAAACTAAAAAATCAAAGGTGTATTCCAACTTGAAATGTTAAAATATCAAGTGGGTCAAGCTCTGATTTAAGATCTGGGCAATTTGAATGTTTATGAAATTTCTCTGTCTCTTTCTCATTCGTTTGAACAACAACTGGAACCATGTTTTGTGTCACCATCTCTTAGTGGTTCTAATTGTTTTAAAAGTGATTTTATGAGATAATTTAATGAGGTTAATACTAGTTTTATGTTTGGCTTATTTTTATGAATTGATGGTGAATTCTTGAATGGTATTTGAGGTACTTGTTGGCATATGTGATCAACCGTTTAAATGATTTTAGCACCAATAATGCTTGGTTTTTTTAAAAGGTTTTAATAATGGTATTTAGTGGCTTTTCACTATTTCATCTTTTTTATGGATTCCTTGTTTGGCTAAATGATATGGGCTTAATTCAAAGTCATTAGAGTAGCCTTATATAGTAAAAGATAATAAGATAATTAGTCCTCGTGCATGGCCTTGAGCGCTTGAAAAGGCTAAGGATGCACTCAAGAAGGCCTATCCATCTGTGAGGTGTTGAGTTATCCATCTGTGAGACATTGATTTGGGAATGGTTGAGTTCCCTCATCCAGATGAGAGGTGAACATGATACCGTGTGGTGCCATCCCTTTGAGCACCCAAGATGACACTCCATCCATTTTGTTCTCTTGATCTTGTATCTTATAGTCATGAGTATTTACCAACATGTATGGTTTGAGCATCTCCATGTCGTGACATTGGCCTTATGCATTGTACCTTGTATTTTCTTTGTATCTGATGTATGTGTTGGCCACATTTCAACCTTGTCTTTTTATTTTTGTTTGGGCCTTGTGACTACCTTTGAGCATGGTGGGGTGGTCTCTTTGGATTGCACATGGTAGGGAGGCATTGCCACTACCATTAGGGACCGATGTATAGGCTATTGGAGCACTAGTGGGAAAATCCTCTCTCTTGTACTTATTTTATCAGCTAATGTATCTTATTCATGGCTATGTCATTGTACACATGTATGTTCCATTATGTATATTTTAATCTCTTGAGAAAGAAGATTTAATCATATTATTTAATGAGAAGAAATGTGATTTTTTATACTTGTCTTATGGGTTTTAGTGTTGGTATCAGACTTTCTTGAACTTTGATGATCATTATGGCTTTCTTTTCAAAATATTTCATTCAAAAATTAGTACTTTGGTGGTGTTTTTCCCTTCATTATTTAATCTACAAAGGTTTTGGAGCATCAACACCTTTTGTTTGTTGTTTAGTGTTGTTGCTGCTAGGTTTTAGAGCAAGAGGTTCCAGAGTAGACCAAGAAGTTTTGGAGCAATAGGTTCTAGAGTAGAAAGTTTCAGAGCAACAGGTTCCAGAGCAACAAGTTTCAGAGTAGCAAGTTTCGGCGTGAATTATCTAGAGCTATCTTAATGCTCCTATTCAGATGTTCTCTGGAGGGTGAATAAGTATTCTCATTTGAGTTGCACTTTCAGTCCTAATTGGCCAATTTTTTTATCATTTTATCGAATTGGTATTTAATTTTTATGTATGTTATTCCTCTTGTTATAAAAAAATAATTATCTTGTCCTATTTTTTCTCTTACCCTTTGGGGTTGCGTAGTGAGATATTACATCTAGTATCAGAGCCCATGTTCACACACTGGGAGATCTTGTGTACATGAGCCTTCTAGGTTATGTTGTGTTTTCCGTGTGTGGCATGAGCTTGTTATATTATTTTTTATAGTCTTGTTGATTAGCTATCATGCCTTAGTATGGTGTATAGACTATCCTTGTGATGATCCATTTTGATGTGTTCCTTGTTTCCTTAGGATGCCCCTAGAGGCAAAGGCAGAGTTATAGGTACATCCCATGTTGCAACACTAGGATCCCTACTTATGGTTGTTAACCGCTTGGTGTATTGTGTGTGGTGGATGTCAACAAATGTTGTTGTTGTCTCCCGCTCCTTGCTTATCTTGTGGGGAATGCTTTTGTGATGGTTAGTTAGACTCTTGAGCCTACCAAGAAGTGTTTTCTGATTGGCCTTCTTGGTGTGTGGCTCTTTTATTATGTTAAGGGTGTGACCATGAAGTGGTTCCCTAGTGTGGTTGTACCCCATGTGGTTACAGTGTGCTTGATGTGTGTATTCCAAGTGCTTGCTGGGTGAGATAGTCATAAGACCTCTTGCCTTGAGTTCCTTAGTATGGTGTTCTAGAGGGTTGAGTTTCCCAACTGTACCTTTTGTTGTGGAGGAATGATGCCTCCTAGGCTTTGCCTTATCCTACGGGATTGGAGTGATTCCCTTGGTTGAGAGTCTCTTGAGGTTGAGATTGATTACTTCCCTATATCCTGTGTTGTGGGTGGGCATGTTGGACCTTAGCTTGTTGGTGGGTTGTAGGTGACATGTGTCACCTAAAATTACCCTTGCTTGGATTCTTAGTTCTTGTTTTTGGAAGGTCTATTTGACTATGAGAGTGCCAATAAGTTTCGTTTGTGTGTATTCTCTTCTTGTGCTTTACCTCCTTATGCTAGTGTTTGCTAAATTGGCCCTATGTGGTTTAGGAGTTGTTTTTGCATGATATATTGCATTGAGATTATAAAATATGATAATAGAAAATGAATGATCATGTTGTTAGTTCATAGAAATTATTGCATGGTCTCATATTATTGATGCACTTGTGTGAAAGTGATTATGTGATGATGAAATCATTTTCGCATTCGTGCCAATGTCAGAATTGTAAATCTTTCTCTCCTTCTCTCTCTTCTCATTGGTTTAACAAAGATGCCTATATTTGAGTGTGTGGTGTATTGAAATCCATTGTATTCTTGTCTTTTATGAGAAAAATTTTAGACATTCATCAAGGTTTATTTTATTATATCAAACCTTGGGTAGATAACCTATAGTCCCCAACTGCATTGTTGAGTCTTATGAAATCATGTAGATGAACATTAAACTATTGTACCTTGATTCAAATTGCAAAATTCTTAATGTATTCTGAAGTGATAATGTTGCATACCTTGTCTTGAGTAAACAATGTAATGAAATTTCACTATGTAGAGGAAATAAAGGTGGTTAACACATGTGTGTAGTAAGGTGAGTTATCACTTAATAATAGTGAATGTGAATGTGAGAGTTAGTATGGAATTGTTGATTTACTCCATGTAGCACTGTGATATATTGTATGTGGTAAAGTGTGTAATTATAAAATTATGTTCTATAGTTCATTATTGTCTTGAAAAGATAAGGTTGTATGGATGTTGGTGTAATGATATAAAATGTTCCTGCAAGTTAATAACATATCAAACAATAGAATGCAAAGGAGTAATAAATAAATGGAGGAAAACTAAAAAGGTCTCACCCATTTAGTACTCCATGTCTAACTTCTATTGCACCTCCTAAAGCTTACTGTGATATAATGCCCTCAGATTTGTGAGCAAATTATGTGTGCCTAGCCCTAGCAATGCCTTTGAAGGATTTATGAGAATGATCTAATGTGCAAACTAGAAAATCAATCCTATTATTGCAAATAGTAAAATGAAAGTCTATGATATGAAGAATGCCTATAATAAAAGTAGTCTAAGCAAATGATCATGGATCCGAAAATGAGATCAAAATTATCATTTTATAGAAAATACAATCTTGAACGGATGAACAAGATGAGAGCCTTAAGGAATGCCCTAGAATCAAAGGTCAAGATTCAATAAGGCAAATCTCAATTAGGGTTAGGGTAAAATACCCATATGTGTGAATAAGATTTAATTAAATGAATTAAATCGAGGCTGAATGTGATAGTTGAGATGAAATTAGTAAAAATTAGAAGACAAGAGGATGGGATTTTAGAAAATCAGTAATTTTAGAAATTACTTGATTTGTAGAGGAATAATTCCATTTTGAATTAAATTAATTCAAAATAGGGATTTTGTGAGGTAAGAAGTAATTGATTTTTGAAATTAATTACTAAATGAAGAATCAGTTAAGTATGTGAGATATGTTTAAATGATTTGTTTTATTTAAAAATATAGAAGTGTCACACATAATAATTAAATAATTATAAATAATTATTTGATTTAGAAGAAGTAGTTAATTAATTAAATAAATTAGAAAATCTATTTAATTAAGAGGATTTAGGAATTACTGACACATTAAATAAATATATTTATTAATAATCAGGAGAACATTTATGATAAGGATTAATTAAATAAATAAGATTTTATTTAATTGCAAGAAGACATTGATAATTAGTGACATATTATATAAATAAATAAGATTTATTTATTTAATAATCATGAAGAATGAGAGATTATGAATTAATTAAATAATAATAAATTATTTAATTAATAGTTGAATTTGGGTTAGAAACATAATTAAAATATTATAATCATGTCATGATGAAAGGTGGTAGAATAGTGCTTGCAGGTCTTGGTCATTTTTATGTGTCTACATTTGCCCCTCTTTGTCATAATGTAGCCTGTCACATTGTGGCAAAGAAAACAAGTCTAGAATATGCCCTAGTGAAGGTACAGAGTGTCTATTCCCCCTCGGGAAAATTTTCAAATTTTGACCCGGGGTCAGAAAAATTTAGAAAATATCCCGACTAGTCAAATTACTGACCAGATAAGTAACGGCACGAATGATTTCGAAAACGAAGGATGCTAAGCTAGCCAAAATTTTGGTCAAAGGTGGTCAAATAAGCCTCCAGAAGAACCTACTAGGTCAAAACCCTAATTTTCAACCTATAAATAGGTTGAAAAGGTCAATCCACATGTCTTTTTCTCATTTGATATATATAGAATTCAGAAATCAGAGCTCTTAGAGGCGATGGTGATTCTGACGACTACACACCATGGATACCATGTGCACACATTCAGATGACCCAAGGGCGCGGAGGCACCGGTAAGTGCCCTATCCAACTTGTCAAATTTTAATTTTTATGCATTTATTAGGGTTTAATGGGGGGAAAACAGATGCGTGTGATGCAAATGCTATCGTGAAAGCCACAAACGCCTTCGTGTTTACCGCATTTGATTGCGTCACAACGCAAGCGCAATGGGTAGGTTTGATTTTGTGTGATTTCGCATTCACAAGGCTAAATGATGCAAGTGGCATATCGCAATGCAATTGATGTTTTTGTGACGCATTTTCTATTTCACAACGCAAATGATAAGTCGAACGACACATATCTTGTTGTATCGTGCATTTGATAGATTAAATGATGCATTCGTTGTTGGATTGCGCATTTGCTAGTCAGAATGACGCATTTGACATACTGCAACACATTTATATTGCACAGCCGCAATTGAAAAATTGTGACGCATTTGCGGTCAATGCGACATAATTAAAGTTGACCAGAGTTGACTTTTGTTAACCTTGTGCTGAGATTAACCTTTATGTACCCTTGACTTGCCAGTAGTAGTAAACTTTCCATAATTCTTCTCAATATGTTCTAATCCTTGGCCTTTCCTTCTGTAGAGTCGGCTTGTGCCCATTTATACTCAGGAGTTCCGACCAGTGACCTATGCTTTTAGAGATCATCTTAGTGATAGATAGAGACAACGATTGATGGCCCTAGGCCTATACCATGTTACTTACATGCCTGTTCTTCGGGCAAACAAAGGTTTGTTGATAGCCCTTTGTGAGAGGTGGCATTCTGAGACCTGCTCATTTCACCTACCTACTGGAGAGGCAACAATGACTTTGGAGGACGTGTACCATATTCTTCGGATTTTGATTAGTGGAGAAAGGGTGGTCTATGATCCACACCGAGGGTGATAGGTCTTGACAAAGAGGTATGAGGGTGTCGATGGTGCCCAGCTTGTCCTTGATGGTTATGAGATTGGCTGGGACGTTTTAGCCAACCGATTTCCCAGGTTCGATGCCATGCTCATGACCCTGATCACCAGATTACTGATCCCAGATCATCATGGTCAAGGATTTCAAATTAGATGGGGGGATGTTCTCATTCACATGCAACTATAGGGGACTGTTTTCACTTGGGGGCCATGCTTGTTGGCCATGCTGTACCACTAGTTACACGAGGTTGTCTATCACCACGGGCATAGTATCAGTTGTGGTACTACCCTCTTGGTGATCTGGGTGTGGGAGTGCATTCCCGTGTTTCAACCACTAGTGTAGATTCAGTAGCTAGGTGATGGGATGACCTATGTTTACTTATACGTAGGATTAGTTAGCGAGACTCGCACGGGAGACACCAAATACTGGCGTCATCAAATTGATATGATGATCAGCTTTGTTTGGAGACCTTAGAGAGATTGTGCTCAGTTGTCAGATGAGGACGGCCCCCTGTCCTTTTACAAATAGTTTCGATATTTGATTGGCCACACGGTATAGACACAATAGATCATTAAGATGTACTTGCCCCAGCGGGTACTATGACAGTTTGGGGAGCAACAAATTGTGCCAGTAGGGACTGCAGAGTATGCTCGATCTGTAATGCCCCACCACGCAACCCTAAAGGATGATGCAACAACTACTTAAACAGGCTATTTTTTTTTGTTTAAGTACAACTATTACACAAGTTTGCTTCCCAATGCAAACATCCCCTAAGGTTACGAGACTGAAATAACTTAACAACCCACAACAACAACATAAATGAAACCATAACATTCATCTACTCAAGATAATAAGTACACATACATTCCATTCAAGATAAATTACATCCAAACATAATAGATAAATTTCAAATTCACTTATCCATAAATAAATATTACAATTACAACACTCATTTCTTGAATGAGGCAAGTCCAATAAATAAGAGATTACAATTACACTTTCCACCTCAGTTACAAGGAGGGGTAAAATAATACAAGAGCAACTTAAAGGAAATACAACAAGAACTGGAACTGAATCCCATGAACTCCCCAACTGGAAGTCTCGTCCACAAGAACATGAAGATAGCCCAATGGATTTAGGTGCACGCCACCCAACCAAGTGGAACCCAAAGGACCACCCCCCGTGCTAGGAGATAGTAACCAGGAATCCTAGTCAAGACCATCTACCTCTAGACACAGGCTATCAAAACTGAACTAAACTGAAACAACCATTTGCATGAACTTCACAAATACATCATAAGATCTACACATGAACAATTCAAGCACAACTCAAATACCATGCAAGTACAACACAAGCACTTCACAAGTACAACCCAAGTGCCACATACGTACAATTATAAGTACAACTCAAATGCAACTCAAAAGCATCACTAGTTACACACAAGGACAACTCTACATGGTCACATTGCTTCTAGAAATAAAGTAGAACAAGAATGTTAGGAGAACCATACACATAATAATCGAATGCCAACTATGGTCACACAAGGTATGTTAAGGAAACCACCCAAACAATAATCGAATACCAACTAGGTCACAATAGGTATGTTAAAGAAACCATACCCCTAAAATAAAGGTTGACTGTTGTCCTAGATAGAGTGTCATCACACAGCTCGTCATGGGTTATCCTTGGGAATCTTCATAGGCTTCAGGCCCCCACAAGACAAGGGTTATCCTGTTGACCTTTACCGAATCCCAACGCCCACACTCACTCATGCGGAGCCAAATACCTTTCGTACAGACAAGATAGATGACCTTGCCATTACAAGCCTTCCCGTCTCATCCCAAGCCTAACCGAGCACTTAGGTCCATGAGTGAGGCATTAAAATATTGATTAGTGAGAAGTTAGTCCTAAAGCTTCTAAGTATTGTTTTAGTTATCACTTGATTAAATTACTTACAATGAGTTATCTTGGCACCACTTCGTGTGATGGCCCCCTTTGCAAGCCACTCTTCTATTGGACAACACACACACACCATCCAAACATCTATGGAACCAAGGTGTAACAAACAAGACATCACGACCTCTCCTTTCTCAAGAGGCAACACAAATTGAAATGCACTCCAACACTGGAGGCAACAAACCATAAAACAAAGCCGCTCCCGACCACTCCTGACAAGGAGATGTAGAATACAAAATTCACTCCTTTCTCAGGAGCAACAAAGATAAAACCATCTCCAACCACTGGAGGTAACAACAATAACAAAGAACGCCCCTGATAGCTCCTAACAAGGAGGCACACATTACAAAGTCACTCCTTGCAAGGAGGCACAGATCCCATAATCCACTCCTAAACCAAGGAGGTACAAACATTCCCATTAGTGGAAATCGGGTAAAATATTGACATAACTTCATGCACTACCCAAGAGAATTCACAATCAATTGAAATCACAAGACGACAACCCTCACGAACAACAGACCATCTGGAAGGCTTACAAATTTCCACACATCTTTAACCCATTTCTAAAACAAGAGCACGAAAGAAATATTCACTGAAGGCATGAAACAAACTACCTTTGTATATTCTAAATCCATTCCTCATTAACGTTCAATAATCTATTGCATTCAGTAATTTGAATTAAAACACATCTTTTAAATTAAGACTCCATATTTAACTTCCTAATTGAACAATAATTTAACATTTACCCTTCAATTCAAATAAATCATTTTAAGATAATAATATTTCCTTAGCAAAATGAACCATCAATTAATTGTAATTTCAAACACGTCCTTGCAAATATAAATCATTTAAAATAAATCAGTTAATCTCATTATTAACACATTAATCTCAAAACCAATAGTTGTTCTTTCAGACCTATTGTTTAACATAAAAACAATAATTTATCTATAATCCAACATTTTAAATCTTTCAATTTATATTTAAATCTAATAAATAATCGCACTTTGCATATCAATTTAAATTTCATAATTCCATTTAAATTATGCTTCCTCTAAATTAAATATTTAACTTTTTCCAATTAAATTTATTCATGCTAATAGAAAATTAATAATTTTCTAAACATATAAATTTACACCTCCTAAACTAAATATACAATTCTATTTAAAATAATACAAATAAATATAACAATATTTTAATATAATAAATTATAATATAAAATATTATTAAAGAATATTTTAATATTATAATAATAATACATCAAATATTAATATTTATAAATATTAATTTATTTTAATATATTGTATTTTATTTAGCTCAGACCACGATATTGTCTCGAATCGCACGCCACAGATTAGGGTTAACCGGTGGCCACGGTTTTCCTTAAGGATGCGGTTTATATAGAGGGTGGCAGTTGTTTGCTTAATCAGCCACGGATTTCCCATGGCGATCGCGTTTTCGAGCGGCGGCCGATGACTGGTGGGGCAGAGGTGGAGTAGGGAGGTGGGCGGCGCGTTTTATAGTGGGTGCCAGGCGGAGGTAGAGGCAGCCAGTTTTACCCACGACAGGGGCAATCTTTGTAGGAGGTGGCAGAATGGCCGACCCCGAGGGTAATCGACGGCTATGCACCGCCGACCCCCACAAGGGTAGCTTGGCTGTGCTTAGCACAACCGGCCACCACTGTGGTGGTGGCAGTGCCAAGCCACCGCAGGGGTGACAGCGGGGGTGGCTAGCACGGCTCCCCACAACGCCTCCCATGGGGGCGGTTGTGGGTTGAGCCCTAGCCCCCAACAAAAAATATATATATTTTTTAAAAAATTTCAAAATAAAATTTCCTGCAAGTTTTTACCCGAAATTTCACAATAACCAGGGTTTCTAAAAGAAAATATATTTTTATTTCACAATAAAAATAATTGAAAACTTGAACTCCAACCCAAAAGAAATTTTAAAGAATAATTATATATTTAATTCCAAAGGTTTTACAAATTAATTGAGGAAAAAAAAAAATTAAAATCTATAACTTTCAGCCAAGAACACCATTGTTTTTTTTGAAGAATAAATTTCTAAACAGAGGTTTTCACAAATTGAAAACCAAATTTAACATGGATATCCATTATAAATCAGATCTTGAGTTTCTCAAGCAAAGATTTTCAATCCCAATACTAATTTAAAGATAATTTCAAAACAACTAAATTTATTAAATTGAACCTAGTTCCAGTTCCTCCAAGCAATTCCAAAACCCACAAAAATCCAAATTTCTTTCCTCACCTCCATTTTCCAACCTCTCCAAAATTTTCATAATCCAAAATTGAAGAAAAAAAATCAATAATATTGAAAATTGCAAAAATATCTCATTCAACCACTGCAATCAATTTCCGAAAACAGAAATGCAAAATATCCTAATTTTCCAATTTTTGAATTCAAACTTTCAAATTGACTTTTAAAATTTATTTTTCAATTTTCTTCAATTTAAATTTCACAATTGACTTTCAATTCAATTTTCAATTTCCACAAATATGCAATAACTTCAACATAATAAATTAACTTTTTCAACATCATAATTTAATTAATTAATAAATAAATTTAATCAATGATTAATTTATTTATTAATTAAATTAAATTAACAATAAAATAACTTATATTTCAACATAATTCCATAACACATTAATCCACAACCTAAATGCATTAAGCCATTTAAATCACCCAATTAAACTTGCAATCAAATAACGAAGAGAGGACACAAAATCCAAAGCAACACAATCCGACTACCAACTGACGATAACAAGGACTAGGGTGATGATCTGACATGGAAACCTAGCTACTATCTCCCAATTGAATACCGTTGGGTATTGAACACACTCTCACCTATGAAGCCAGGTGGAGTCGATGTCCTGTACCTATCAACTTGCAAATCAAGTAACCACAACATATAATATATCCAGCATAGAATACACACCGTGAAGAGGAAATCATGAAATCATAGGGCACTCGCAAGCGAGTGATGCGATCCGTCCCCTTCACCAATACAATATTACCAACTGATGAATCTAACATCATTAATATAATCAAAAGCATAAAAATTATTGATTCAATTATCCACTATGCTAATCCAAAGCATGACATAATAATTACATCAGGAAAATACACCATCACACTAAAAGATAACATTCGCATAACTTTACAGATAATGATCAAATAACAACTGATTTCCAAATCAAAGTGCAAACAAAAAGCACAACATAATCAAATAGAACATTGTTCACTTAAAGGAGCAAAATGAAGGGGTCTTACACAATCATCCAGGGAGACCATGTGGGGGCTGCCCATATCAGTCACTGTAGCAGAGCAGCAGGTTGACAACCTGGTGGTAGTTCAGTGGGTATAGAGAGGGGGTCTAGTAGATCCAGGGATGTCTATTGAGTTTGACACCTAGTGGCAGGTTCACAGACTGATCCCTTTGACAGATCTGGATGGTCCACCATCGATAGATCACATATTAGTCATTCCATGGATACCGAGGAGAGGTCGGGGTGGTAGAGATGGAGGCAGAGATGGCCGAGGTGTTAGGGGTAGAGATGAAGGCAGGGCAGGAGGAGGCAGAGATTGGGGAGATGGAGGAGGTGGGGGAGGTGGAGGAGGTGAGGGAGACGACGGAGGTGGAGGAGATGGAGGGGGAGGAGGAGATGGCAGGGGTGCTAGGAGGAGGAGGGATGATCGAGGGCGGAGGCAGCCCAAGAGAGTGAGGCAGAGAGTGGGTGGTGTACCATTGTCACCCATTTGGGAGGAGGAGAAGGAGAGAGATCTAGAGGTGAGGGCCGAGGAGGCTAGAGGAGGTGGGGAGGAGGTGGAGGTGATGGTTGAGGAGGAGGTGGAGGTGGTGGTGGAGGAGAGAGTGGAGGTAGAGGTGGATCCACTTTTTGGGGGACACCCTCTTGACATAGATGTGGAGGAGGTCCAGGTTGAGGGGGAGAGAGATGAGGAAGAGGATGAGGTAGATCATTGACTGCTAGAGTGCATGATCCCCATAGATGATGAGGTTGATAGATCACACATTTTTCCCACAAATGCTACTATTGATCAGTGGATTGCAGATCTACAGAGCAGACTAGATGTGGCCTTGTCTTAGAACAAGGCCTTGGTAGTGGAGCTAGAGGTCACTCGGGTGGACAGGGGATATGGCTCGGGAGTTAGCTAGGATGGCAGAGAGCAGGGGCCAATACAGGGTGTTATATGAGCAAGCTATTCCACCAGATAGACGAGACCCAGGGTTGTCCCGATCGTATAGTAGGACAGGTAGTGGCAGCCAGACACACAGTAGTAGGTCTCACAACAGTAGTCACACGAGTGCTGGGGGGTCTACTACATCAGGGTAGTCTTCAGGTCATAGGTCACACAGCTCTCATAGGCACTCATCAAGGCATAGTCACCAGTCAGAGCATGGTCACGTATCAATGTCTTCAGGGTAGTAGACAGAGTAGAGCTAGCCTCCAGTTACTGATCCCATAGGTTCCCAGAGTAAGACATAGGAGAGGACACCTATTCAGGTCACTTTTTAGTTGATGGGTCATCCTCGATCACCTCACAATTCACCTCCACGGGATGGAGGAGGGCAATCTTAGGACTTGCTTTTAGACACATGTATATTTTGATATTCGAGCCTACAAGCTCTATTTTTTGGGATATCATATGACTTTATCCTGTGACATTACATGTTTTTGAGAGTATATATATATGCGATGCAGTTTTGATGTGGCCTATATGATGTTATGTGGTATGGCACTCTAATGCTTTATGAGATGCTATTGTGATGTTTTAATGATGTTATGAGGTGTATGGATATTATGCTTATGTTGATGAGTGCAATTATGGATGTGGTTATGTATGCATTAATGTGATGATGATGTGATTCCTATATGCTGATGTGAATTTTTATTTATGATGTTTATATGTTGATGCAAATGATGGTTTTATAATGTAATATGGATGAATGTAAATGATAGCGTTATGCAATGTGAATTCTGGTATTTGATTTATGCATATGTGAATATGAAATGCTCATGCCATTATGTATGCAATTTTGTTTTTCTATGTTATAGGATATCATCAAAGAACCAGAGAAGAGAAGACGAAATATGGATGTTAGTGCGAAGAAAAATATGCATGTTAGTGTGGAAACGAAAATCCTTCAAAGCTTTTCTATAGTGCTATCCTAGTTCCTCTTTAATCATCATTGGGAAAAAATATCGTGATAGCCAACAAACACTATGATATGACATAGATCAATAGTGTTCTACGTCAAACCATCACGTAGATCAATAGTCGAAGACAAAGGATGATCATGACTCGTGCAAGGAACGCAGTTGCCCCTAGCCACTTTGTTATGACCAACCACCATAAAAACCAAACCAATCATGAGATGTTGTTGCTTCTCTAAATCTTGATGATAGGATATCCTTGAGAAACTAGCCACATGATAGTAAAAGAAACCGACAGTAAAAAAAATCATCATTCTACATTGTTGCTTCTCTAAATCCCGAAATCAGGACATCCTAGAGAAAATAATGGTAGAGTGATAAGCAGACAAGGATAGTCATCATGATACGTCATGGTTCCTAAGACATAAGGAACTAATACCATGATAATTATCAAAAGACAAAAAAAATTTGCCAAGTGTTTGCCAAGTGTTTTAATGTCAGGTGTTTGTTAAATATCGAGCGATATCAAATTCAGGAAGGACACATCCTGAATGACATTGATATCTAGGAGATCGATTCTTGGAGTTAGGAGAATCTGTCAAAATTTTCAGATTATGATGATGATGCTTAGGAAGGAAACATCCAACAGCATAAATAAGTGACAAGAGTTTCCTTTTAGAAGGACATATCTGAAGAAGAACCCAAATTTTTGCCATGATAAACTGTCTTGATAGGACTTTGACTACATGTCATTGCTGACATGCTGAAGTGACCAAAAGTGTTGATGGAACCGATTATCGATAGAGTGATAGCTTGAGACTGATAGAAGATACGCTTGATTTGAAAAATAGATTTGCTTGATTTGATAGATGATTTTCTTGATTTGAAGATAGTCTGATGTGTGTTCAAGTGTTACCATAAACCCTAATGGACTGACCTAGTGCACCCTTGGGGGTTCATCGATTGATGGCCTTTCCTATGTCGTTCACTTAGAGACCTCATAGTTCGACATGACCAATGACATTGTCCAAAGGACAAAAGATTGAAACATGATTTTCTTTTGAACAACCTAGAAGGACCGACCTACTATCTCGGGGATTGAAAGATGAATCTTGCCTACGTAGCAAATGTGCAGAGACAACGTAGTTCAGACTAGGACAAAGATTGAAATGATATGATCAATTGGAGCGATCAGATTGATGTTGATTTTGGGATTTTGACAATGATTTGGATGTTTTTGTATTTTCTCAGGACGCTTTTTGAATTTTTAGATCTTTTTTCAGGACTTTTTTCAGATTTTTATGATTTTTTTCAGGACTTTTAAGATTTTTATAATTTTTTTAGGACTTTTTAAGAATGCAGGATCATGTGTGGTACCCACTGTAGTTGCATGATAAAGATCTTACCCCTAGATAGGTCAGGGAATACCCGAGTTCAATGATATGGAGATAGGCAGACAAAAGGCGGGGATATGCAAGGGATGATGTCAACCAAATGCTTAACCATGGTCAGAATCGATAGGAATTAGGATGGATGTCATGAATGTGTCAGGCCTTTGTGATTATGAAAAATGAATTAAGGTCGATTTGAGTAATAGTACATGGCGAAGCAACGATCAACTATGCATGGTGCTTGTTTTCCAGGTTTTCACCATGGTACTTATCCAAAGTGCCTATTTGCCAAGTTTTCACTATTGGATGAATTCATTTGTTTTTACTATTTTTGCCATTTTTTGATTTTTTTGATGCCACCAAGACGCCTGTTTGCTAGGTTTTTATGAAGGGACGATTTTTTGTTATTTTTCATTTTTATTTTTATTTTTGTATTTTGTAGGTTTTCAGCTCAGCTTTATGATGCTATGTGTAAAACTTTCTCAGATGTAAACTATTCATAGGTTCTGTTAGTTGTTCTCCATTAGGTGTGGCCAACTGATAGGCTCCAAAACCAAATGCGGTACTAATGATATAAGGACCAAGCTAATTAGCCTCAAATTTTCTAGGTTTTTCACGGTCTGCTTGATTTCTGGGGTTCCGCATGAGAACCAAGTCACCGATTTCAAACTTTCTCACCATGACTCTTTTGTTATAACTTCGGTAAAGATGATTTTGATATGTCTACAGATGATTTAATTCATTTTTTCATCTTTCTTGTAACATTTCTAGCTCATGTAGGTGGGTATGTCTATACTCTTCATCCTCAATCATTCCTTTCAAAGAGACTCAGAGAGAAGGAATTTCAACCTCGATGGGTAATATGGCCTCAGATCCATAGACCAAGGAAAATGGAGTGGCTCCCTTGGGGGTACGGATGCTGGTACGATAGGCCCATAAAGCAGGATTAAGTTGTAGGTGCCAATCTTGGTCAGTGTCATTAACAGTCTTCTTCAGAATGTGAAGGATTGTTTTGTTGGATGCCTCAACTTGGCTATTACCTTGTGGGTAATATGGGGTGGAAAAAATGGTGTTGCATGTGGAATCGCTCATAGAGCTCATGAACGTTCTAATTTTTGAATGGACTATCATTATCTGTGATGATGGATTGTGGGAAACCATACCAGAAAATGATGTAATTTAGGATGAACTTGGATATTTGTTTACCGGTGATGTAGGTGAGAGGGACGACTTCAATCCACTTAGTAAAATACTCAATGGTGATTATTATGAATTTATGGCCATTGGAAGAGGATGGATGGATTTTACCCATGAGGTCGAGTCCCCATTGTGCAAAAGGCCATGGAGAAGTGATAGGTCTCAACTCCTATGTAGGTACATGGATCAGATCACTGTGCACCTAGAATTTCTGACATGTTCTGACAAACTGAAGAGCATCTTTTTCTAATGTCGACCAATAGTACCCAAGTCTAGTGACCTTCCTAGCTAAGGTTGGACCACTCGAATGAGATCCACATATACCCTCATGTACTTCTCATAAAGTTGTTTGGGCTTCATCAGTATCAAGACAATGAAGAAGGGTGTTGTCAAAGCCATGGTGGTATAAGGTGTCACTGATGATGGTATGTCTAGCCTCTTTTCCGATAAAGGATTTTTGTTGGTTGCTGGATAGGTTGGGTGGGAGGGTTTGGGATTTAAGATAGTCATATATTTCTTGGTACCAAGGTGAACTGGGACCAAGAATCTCGCATACCATCTCTGACTTTGGAATGTTGTCTGCAGGCATCAGTAGGTGTTCCATTAAGAATTCAAATTGTGACACATTCTTAGGGATGTCCATGAGAGATCCAATGGTAGCCATTGCATCGGCTGCTTTATTATGTGTTCTCGAGATTTGTTCAAATTCAATAATCTTGAAATACATTAGTAAAATATCCACCATTATTTATTAGGGAAGCAACTTCTCATCTTTTGTGTCATAGTCATCATTCACTTGATTGATGACCAGTTGAGAATCCTCGAATACGAGCAATGTCTGAATTTTCCATATTTTTGCTATCTTGAGACATGTGACCAATGCCTCGTATTCTACTATATTATTTGTACAAGGGAAAGCAACTCGAAATGATTTAGGAATTGAATCCCCTTTTGGTGTGATAAATAATATGCCAACTCTTGAACCATGACCGGTGTGGGATCCATGAAAGTATAGTTTCCATGGTAAGGTTGGCTCTATGTGAAATATAGACTCATCAAGAAAATAAGTTACCAGCGGATGGGTGGCTTGGATTGGTGCATCTGCCAGTTGATCTGCTGTTACTTGACCTTTTATAGCCTTGCGTTCCACATATTGTATGTCATACTTGCTCAATATCATGACCCATTTCGCCAAATGGCCTGTCAATGTTGCTCGACTCAGGAGATATTTTAATGGGTCAATCTTTGCTACTAAATGTGTTTGATGGCTGAGCATATAGTGTCTTAGTTTCTGTGTTGTAAAGACAACTATCAGGCATGCCCATTCAATGGTTGTGTAATTGAGCTCATATCCAGTTAATGTACAACTGATGTAATATATGGCTATTTCTTTGTCTTCATGGTCATTTTATGCCATTAATGCCCCTAGTGCATTTGTTGTTGCAGAGACATACAAGATCAATGGTTTGCCCTCAATAGGCAACATTAACACTGGTGGTGTTAATAGATATTGTTTAATTTGTTCAA
This sequence comes from Sequoiadendron giganteum, assembly GCA_007115665.2. Taxonomy (NCBI): domain Eukaryota; kingdom Viridiplantae; phylum Streptophyta; class Pinopsida; order Cupressales; family Cupressaceae; genus Sequoiadendron; species Sequoiadendron giganteum. The sequence goes on along the minus strand of CM021100.1, from coordinate 491,878,069 downwards.
AGGCTATGTTGCACTTATCTGTCCATACAAAAGGAATGCTTTTGCGTAGTAGATATTGGAATGGTTGACACTTGTTGGCCAACTATGCAATGAAATGGTGAATAGACTGTAATCTGCCCTGAAGTGTTTGTAACTCATTGATTCCTCTTGGAGGAGGCATGTCCAGATTTGCTTTTACTTTTGCAGGGTCAACCTTAATGCCTTAGCATGAAACTATGTATCCCAACAGCTTGCCTGAAGTGACTCCAAAAACACATTTCTTTGGGTTCAATCGAACCTTGGAATCCTCAAGCCGTCTAAAGATTTTATCTAGGACTTGGAGATGATCTTCTCTTGTCAAAGATTTTGCCAATAAGTCATCTACATAATCTTCCATTAAATATGCATCATGTCATGGAAGATTGTGGTCATAGCCCTCTGGTATGTGGTGCCTGCATTCTTTAGGCCAAAAGGCATGAAATTCCAATAGTATGTTCCCCAAGGACAAGTGAATGCTATTTTATGTTGATCCTCTATTGCAATTCGGATTTGGTTATAGCCTGAAAAACCATCCATGAGAGATAGCATCTCATATCCTGTCGTGAGGTCAAAAATCAAGTCTATGTTTGGTAGGGGGAAGTCATCCTTTGGGCTAGCTTTGTTTAAATCTCTTAAATCTATGCAAATACAGATTTGTCCATTCGGCTTGGTAACAAGGACAAGATTGGATATCCAATCAGCATAGTCTATTGACCTTATGAACTCAGCATCCAGTAACTTTTTTAATTCACCTTTGACAAGTAGAGCAATCTGTCGATGCATCTTGCGCAAATTTTGTTTGATTGGATTGATTCCTAGGATTAGATGAAGATAATGTAAAACCAATGTTGGATCAAGACCCGACATGTTAGCATATGACCATGTGAAGTTAACTTTCCTGTCTATGAAGAATTGTTTGAATTCAGGTTTTTCTTCGTCTGACAATGATGCGGCCAAGAGAATCATTTTGGGATTCTCTGGTGCGGCTATGTTAACTTCCACTATGTCTTCAATGAGCATAGATGACTCTTCCTATGTTACGGGAAGAAATTCCAATCCTCCATCCTTAGGCGCCTCAGAGAGGTTTTCACCTTCGGATACGTCCTCTGTTTTTACTATTTTATTGCGAGAAGGTGCCTTGCGGTTTCACCTAAAGGCATTTCTTTTTCTCTTTTATTTTCTATATTTTTGCAACTGGAGGATTACACAGTTTCCTCGAAGTAATTTGCGTAATCTAGATCAATGGAGAACCCTATTTTGTGATCACCCCAAGGAATACCTTCTCTCAGCCCCATGAATTCTACAATTTCCTCGTCATTTTGAAATATGTCCATCGCCGGTGAGTCTTGTTGGTCCTAGTCGATCAGTTGTGGATAAACAAGAGGGATCCCATTGTCAGTGTTGGTGAAGGGTGGGGAGGATGTGGAAAGTGTGCAAATTAATGCCTCGATTGTAAAGGAAAAGATGTCAATTTCCACTTCCGTGTCTGATGCAATGGATGGTCCATACTCTGAGTCAGATGAATCGAATTCAAAGTCATAATATGGGATAAAATTTTCAACATCGTGACTAGTGGTTGGCATTTAAGAAGTATGGATAGTGGTCTCAGGTAGGTTAATCTCATGGGTGGGCTCAGGATCGGGGTGGGATGATTCTAGTATTGTCGACGACTCCTTGTGTTCTTTTGGGTTCCAAGGAATGCATATCCATTCCTTATTTTTAGAATGTCGATCAATAGGGTCTATGTTATATTCTTGGAAAAATCATTCTTCAAAGGAAAGTTGGCCAGGTTCCAAGAATAGTTCATTAATGTCATAGTCACTGACTATTTTGTCAGATCCCCACTCCCATTCATTTGAGTTTGTTTCAGTGAGGGATTCTTCACATGTCTCAACACCTTTTGTAGCCATTACAACCTTACTTGAAAGTTCAAGGGTACATTGATCTTCAATTCTGACTTGGTCAAACCCTAGCCCTATGTATCTTGGTCTTGCCATCATGATAATAGGTTCCCATCTTCCATTGTTCTTTCAAAGGCTGCTTGTACAGTCAAAACCTTGGGCTTTGCATATATCATATTCGTTGCCATAGAGATGTAACGGTAGTGGGGGTAACTCTACTAGGTCTTTGTAGATCCAATTATCCATGTCAATAATGACTTCATTACCCATATCGCCCCACCGTGTAAAAAATTTTTTGGTGGAACCTTGAAAGTTATTTTGGGCTCTACTACAAAACATGGTCTACCATAGACCTTAGGTGGCTTCAGTATTGTGGTTATATAGTAAGCCGTATTTAATTTGAACTCCCCACAACCAAGGTCCTGGATCTGAAGGTCATTACTTGGGATGGAGGCCGATGGAGATGGTGTGGTAGAAGATGATGGAATGGATGATTTCATGAGTGTCGATGGGTCAATGTATTTGGATGAGGTGGAAGATGAGGCCTCCTGATTGATGGGTACCTGGTGCTCAATGGTGGCTTGCAGGTTGGTGCAATATTAATATGGATCGGGATCTCTTGGGATAGTGATCTCAGTTCCATCAAAAGGAAATTTGAGGCATTGGTGGTACGTGGATGGAATGGCCTTTAGAGCATGAATCCATGGACGACCAAGTAATATATTATAGTGTATGTCATGATCCAGGACCTAACATGTTGTGTCTATGATGACGGGTCCTAGCCGGAGTGGAATGGTAATGACCCCTTTAGAAGCGCATTCTTCATCATCATATCCCTTGATGATGATGCTCTTGCTAGCATCTACACATGCATCAAAAAAATGAAGAGCTTTGACCAATTTGAGAGAGTAGATGTTCAATCCTGCTCTTCCATCTACTAGACTCGTCTAACCTTATGGTTATGGACAAAGACTTCAATGTGAAGGGCGTTGTTATGTGATGGTTTGGGTGAGGAATAATCGTTGTCTGAAAAGGTGATGTGGTGAGGTGAATTTAGGTATCCGACCATAGTCTCAAAATGGTTGACATCGATGTTGGTTGGGACGGATGACTCTTGCAGGAATTTATCTAGGATGGCCTTATACATAGGTGAAATATGGAGCAGTTCGAGAATGGATATTTGAGCAGGTGTTTTATTTAACTGCTCGACAATGTTGAACTCTAGTTTTTGGGTTGGACTATCTGGCGGGCGGACCAGGTATGGTGACTTTTGGTTGGCAGCTAGAAGGACCTAGGATAGTGACCTTGCCTTTATGTGTAGTCACAATGCATTCCGGGGCCTTTTTAATGTTAATGATATTAACACATTCATCTTCATTAGCAGCATGAAGATTGTTGATAATAGTACCATCGGGATAATTGTATGTATGACAGATAGTATTATAGGCCAGATGGATGTGGTTGGCTTGATTGTTGGTATGCTTTGTGCCAGATGAGGAAGCTTTACCATGATCCTGTAGTGGGTTTTTGTGTATGGTATGATCTGCATTAGATGTAAAAGATTGACCACCCAACTCAATGGTGTGGTTCTCTATGAGGTCTTGCACTAGATTGCACAATTGGCAACAAGAGGAAGTTTTGTGCCCTTTGGCACGATGGTAATCACAAAATGAACTATCATCCCACCATGACATTTTGAATTGACCCAGGTCATACGATTTTGGATCTTCCAACTATATGATGTCATTTTGAAGAAGTTTCTTTAATACAATTTCAATTGGTTCACCCAAAGGGGTGTACATGCATTTTTGGAATTGCCGGGGTTGACGCAACTACCTTTGATTCATTTGTACATGATTGTTTTAGATAGCATTAGTAGTTGGTGTTGGTGTAGTTATAGGTGTGTTTTGATTTTTTACTCCTTTGATTGTGAGTACATGACCTATTGCATTGACAGTTTTTGCATCAACTTCACCATCAGTGGTGATGTGCTTGTTCTTAACCCAGTATTTTTTATTGTCATTTGAGCTACTCGGGTTATTATTGGTGGTGGTGTTGATTGTTTTTCCACCATATTTCAATTTTCCTTTGGCGATCAAGGCTTTCTCAAGTTGCACACCCTTTTCAACAAGGTCAATAAAAGTGGTACAACAATGGTCTTGTAATCCATACCTTAGTGGTCCAAGGAGAGTTTGTACAAACATTGTTACTTTCTCCATTTCAAGTATTTCTATCGGACATCTGCTTGCTAAGGTTCTCCATCTTTGAAAGAATGGAATGAAAGTCTCTCCTACATCTTCTTGGGTAAGTTTGCATAAGGAGGCAATGTCAATGTCTATGTCAATGTTGTAAGCATAGTTTTCGACAAAATTATTTGCCAATTCGTCCCATGTTTTTATACCCTTAGGCAAGAGAGAGAACCATTCTAGTGCATGACCTACAAGACTTCTAGAAAAGAGTCTCATGAGATAAGTTTGCTCATATGCAATGTCGATGCAACTAGTGGTGAATTCTCTTATGTGTTCAATGGGGTTTGTTTTTCCTTTATACTTGGGAAAATGAGGGACCATATATCCATGAGGAAATGGTGGCATATACAAGGTTGTGTCAAATGGATATGGACACAAGTCATGTGACATGTATGACTTTTTATTGGATTGTTGCAAGGTCTCCACTTATGTTTGACAAGCAGCGAGTTGGAGTGTGAGTGCTTCCACCATGGGATGGTTGGTAGCATCACCTATGTTGGTGATAGGGGCAGCTTGAGTCCCCAAATGTTGTGAGGAGATGTGTTGATTTGGAATGGGTTGCTAGCGAGCAAAATGGGTGTTGTGATTAGGCGGTTGTTGGAAATGAGTATTTTGATGAGGGATGTGCTGCTGCGTATGGACTTGAGAAGCATAAGTGGGGATGTGATATCCTGCCATGTTGGACTAAATTTTAGGACCTTGCTGGTTTTGATTTTGTTGATGCCCAAACGGAGTGAAGGATTGATTTCCTTGTTGATTTTGAGCTTTTTGATGCCCAAATAGAGTGTAGGATTGAGCGCCTTGTTTGCCTTGTCCAAATAAAAGATTATGGCCTTGAGGGATGTTGGTGTTTTGAGTCACAAGAATGTTGGTATTAACCTGTGAGGAAGTGGGTTGGGTGCCTTGTATGGTAACTCTTCATTTATTTCTCCCAAAAGGGTTAGATGAGTTAGTTGCCATAGCACTTGAAGAACCTAATAATAGGTTTACTGATGTACTCACGGAACTAGATGTAATTCCAAAGAGGTTTGATGTGGTTGCCCCAATTGTTTGTGAGGGGATGGTGGATATTTGTTGGGGGGTGGATTGTGATGCAGTGTTGGTTTGGGAAGATCCCCCAATAGATTTTGTGTTGGTTGTGGTGGTAGTATGACCAAGGGAGGTAGCATTGATTGTGTTGATGACATTTTGTGAAGAGGCTGCCATGGAGGAATTGTCTGATGTTGGAGTGGGAGAAGTTGGTCTAAGAGTGTTAAGATCAAATCCCTTTGGTAACTTATCCCCTTGGTCAAGGAGCATAGCTAGGAATCTAAAAGAGTCATTTAAGACCATTTCTTCCACAAAAGAAGCCACTTTTGGGTTTTGGGCAGCAGCCTGTATATCTTCTTCAAAGATGTCCCTATTTTGATCCCATCGGATAAATGGTTCAAAAAGATGTGATGGAGATGAAGGGATGTTCATCTCACTAAAAGCATTGAAGTTAGAATTTTCCATGTCAAAACAAGGATTGTCCGTGGCATTAGGAAATGAGTTCATGCTAGTTGTGAACTTAAGAATGTTGGTGTCTTGTCTAAAAGAATCCATGAGTCTTTTCTTTTTCTGTAATCTAGTTTCAACCATATAATGTTTTGCTCAACTTGGGATGAATGATTTAAGTATAAAGGATCCTAAGATGCACTTACTGGTGAGATCTAAAGAGGAGAAACTTGGACAAGCAAATTTTTTGCAATGATTCAATTTTGGAAGACCAATGAACCATAGAAGGATTATAAATAGGACAAAGTGAATTTTCCACACTAGACTATTGAGTGGGAAATAATTCACAAAAGGACTGACAAAGTGACAAGGATAATTGGGTCCAATGATAACCTACTATTGAATGCAAAGTTTGGACAATGAATGTTAAGAGTCAACTCCTAAAATCTACAAAAGTGAGTATCTAAGGAGATGGTGAAGCTACCAATGCAATCTAATGGAAGGCCAAATGAAACCTATTGTGGGCCTAAAATGGTACCTAAAATGCAATGTTCCATGAAAAGTTAAGCAATTCAAGGTCTAGTTTGGACTCTAACAGAGAAGGAAGATGTGATTGAATTGAAGACAAGTTGTGGACTTTCTATTTTTGATGGTGAGGAGTTGTTTGTAGTTTTGGGCACATGCGTCATAGCAAATGTGGTATGACAGAGCAAATGTGGCTCACAGAGTCAAATGTAGTTCAGGAAATGTTGATTGCGATATAGTATGGTGAATGCGGGTTGATATCTATCAAATGCGGTTCACGGATGGTAAATGCAGCTCTACATAGTTCAAATGCGGTTTAACAAAGCAAATGCGGCTCAGTAGTTGGCGATTGCGGTGCAGAAGAGCAATTGTGTTGCAATATACAATTTTATGGAAAAAACCGAACACAGTTTTGTAGTTTTGACAAGTTTTTTCTGGTTCAGATTTGTGATTTTCAATTTGTTGAAGTCTGTTACAAACAATTGGCAAACACATAAATTAAAACCATTAGTGTATGTTCAAGTAGACTCACTCTTATAGTCAAATGGGTCATCATAACAATCACAGCCCACAACTTAAAATTGCGTCAACTCACACAACCATGTCACCCCCTAGAGGGCACCCATGTTTTTGTCTTTTCCAGGTGCGTACTCAAGGTGATGGAAGTGAATACCAAATCCCCTGAGAAAACAATCCTTGGTGATTATATGGTGAGTGTCTTGGGGGGAGATTCTTCCCTCCCCTTGCACTGTGACTGAAATGATGTTTGGTTACCGACACGACTAGCTACTACACTATGGTTCTTAGTAAGTATTTTCATTCAGTGTGGCAAAAGATATACTCCCTCGAGAGACCTCCCAACCTTTAGAACAAAGGCTTTGGGGATGGTTAACCTGCCTACTACTGTCAAGTTGGATTTTCATCAACAACTTTCTTTTGATTATAGTGGGTTGGAAAGCTTGGCTTTAGGTGTTCCCACTTAGGTCGTTCCTCTTGGGTAGTACTTTTTCCCACAAGAGCAAGCCTTCTAAGGGTTTTAAGAAAAAATTCAATGCATAAGTATAAAAAATGGATAGGTCTGGCTTTTTGATCACCCAGTAAAGGGGAGAGCATATGCCTATTATCCAATCAAACACAAAAAACAAGTTTGTTCAATTTAAAACCCAAATAAAAATTTTATATTCTAGGTGAAGATAGTGCTTCACAAAAACATGTTGTTCATTGTTAACCAAAAAGAAAAGTGTGGTGACTACCCTAGCATTGATAAATTTCAATTAATTTAGATGTCTATCCTAGGATTGATAAATTTTAGTTAATATGTCTATCCTAGGATTGGTTCTTTTTAAATACCAAAAAAGAAAAAAAATAAATCAATTTCTGGCCGCAGATGCATCGGATCCAGATTACAACAACAACTAGAAAGACAAAATGAATTTTCACCATTTATCTATGGCTCGCAAGAGCGGATGCGGCTTGATTTCTGTCAAATGTGTCATGTCATGTCAAATGCATCTCTTAAAGGATCGTATGCGTTGCGATAGAGCGATTGCGTCACTCGTGATCGCAAATGCGATGCGACAGAGCAATTGCGTCATTTAGGCCTGCAAATGCATTGTTTCATACCTTGAACCTGCAAAAAGGAAATTGAAGCCATACGAAACCTCCAAAAAGACGTGTTAGAAGGTCGGGTTCACCAATGTAATGATATAAAAAGGTTCCTCCAAGATCAAATCATATAATTAGTTGTACCTGCAAGTTAATAACATATCAAACAATAGAATGCAAAGGAGTAATAAATAAATGGAGGAAAATTGAAAAGGTCTCACCCATTTAGTACTCCATGTCTCACTTCTATTGCACCTCCTCAAGCTTACTATGATATAATGCCCTCAGATTTGTAAGCAAATTATGTGTGCCTAGCCCTAGAAATGCCTTTGAAGGATTTATGAGAATAAGCTAATGTGCAAACTAGAAACTCAATCCTATTACTGTAAATATTAAAATGAAAGTCTATGATATGAAGAATGCCTATAATAAAAGTAGTCTAAGCAAATGATCATGGATCCGAAAATGAGATCAAGATTGTCATTTTATGGAAAATGCAATCTTGAACGGATGGACAAGAAGAGAGCCTTAAGGAATGCCCTAGAATCAAAGGTCAAGATTCAATAAGGCAACTCTCAATTAGGGTTAGGGTAAAATACCCATATGTGTGAATAAGATTTAATTAAATGAATTAAATCAAGACTGAATGTGATAGTTGAGATGAAATTAGTAAAAATCAGAAGACAAGAGGATGGGATTTTAGAAAATCAGTAGTTTTAGAAATTACTTGATTTGTAGAGGAATAATTCCATTTTGAATTAAATTAATTCAAAATAGGGATTTTGTGAGGTAAGAAGTAATTGATTTTTGAAATTAATTACTAAATGAAGAATCAGTTAAGTATGTGAGATATTTTTAAATGATTTGCTTTATTTAAAAATATAGAAGTGTCACACATAATAATTAAATAATAATAAATAATTATTTAATTTAGATGAAGTACTTAATTAATTAAATAAATTAGAAACTCTATTTAATTAAGAGGATTTAGGAACTAGTGACACATTAAATAAATATATTTTAAATATATCTATTAATAATCAGGAGAACATTTATGATAAGGAATAATTAAATAAATAAGATTGTATTTAATTGCAAGAAGACTTTGATAATTAGTGACATATTATATAAATAAATAAGATTTATTTATTTAATAATCATGAAGAATGAGAGATTATGAATTAATTAAATAATAATAAACTATTTAATTAATAGTTGAATGTGGGTTAGAAACATAATTAAAATGTTATAATCATGTCATGATGAAAGGTGGTAAAATAGTGCTTGTAGGTCTTGGTCATTTTTATGTGTTTACAGTTGGGAGTACACATTCTTGAAAATTTTGTATTGACCTTGCATAATTAGAGGTGGATAATGGTTTTATTTTGGTAAGAGGAAAATTGGAAAAGGTACTCCCTATTATGTGAGCATCCTATATTAGTGCTCATGTTGAGTGTTGTTAATATCCTATGGTTGAGTTGTGCTCCCATGGAATTGTGGTATAGGGTAACCATCCATGGATGATATCAATTTGGAAAGGGAATCACATTGATTATGGAAATATATGTATTTATGGTAGGCGATCTTTTGAAAAGTAATGGAATTGAGTATGTAAATGTAACCCCTCTCTCTAAATGTGAGAAACCAGTAATTGTGCATTGGTTGAGCATTGTGAATACCCCATACTTGCATTGTGTGTCCATGGGATGGTGATACTGTGTACCCATCCATGAGGAATATGTTGTATCTTAGGTATGGGATTAACCATACCATTATGTGTGCTTGTATGTTTGTTACCTGATTGAGGGACAACCCATGTGTGGTTGAAATTTATATATATATATAAGAGTAGCCAAAAGTTAGTTTTATAGATTCTCTTCTTTTGGTTCACTAGTCCCTCAATCCATGAAAGGTTAGTAGTAGCCACAAAGTTCCTTGGGCGGAGTTTGCAGTGTACGCATATTGCAATGCATAGAAGTCTCAACTCAACCAATCCCAAGGAAAGTACTCACTACTTCCCCTTATGATGGGTCAAGGTACTTTATCCATATGTGCTAGCCTAATTCACCAATTTTGAGTATAACAGCATTGATTTGTTAGTATTGCTTTACTGTCCGTAGGGGCGTTGAGCTAGCATTAGTGAGTCAACCTCATCCATATGGGAGGTGAGGCTCGAGTAGCCCCATATTGATATACTCATATATGCATTATATATATAGTGTATTTGCATGTGCTTCAACATGATGCAATGGATATGATGCCACATGCATAGATTCCTGAAGGTGCACTATGAGATTGTGTTATGATAGCCTACATGTGTGATTAGCATAATGGGGCCTCATACACCTGTAGAGGGACACTCATGTTTTTTTTCACTAGTGTTTGGGTCAGTTAGTATATGGGTATGTCCTAGCCATGTATACCTCTGGCTACGGTGAGTACCTGTGTGTGCCCTCTCCATGAGGTATCACTATGCGGGGTTTTTTTTGCATGTGACTACTTCTGTGGAATCACAAACACACTACCATGCATCATACGACTAGTATGTGACTTTTCGGGTTGGTGTATGTTCATACCACACTGATACATGATGTAGGATGGGGCCGAGGTGCACATCCCATGCGGGAAGCCAAGGAAGGCGCGGGCCACTTGGCATATCCATTCCACATAACGAAGTGATGTGGGGTGTAGCCGAGGAGTAAACCTCATGCCATGTGGTTTGCATGCTCATTCTACACCACATGAGGGGCTATTGTGATAGTCAGATGTTGTTCTCTCCTTCCTTGTTTGGTGGCTAGTATATAGTCACATAGTGTTGTACAGTGCAATTTCAAAGATTGTGGACTTTCTTTATTGTTATTGACAATCTTTTATTGATTGTGAAGACCAACACTTTGTTTATATTTAATTACAATGGTTTAGCCACACCTTATGATCTTCATTTGCATGTAACTCTCATGGTTACATTTGATTTAGTGTTGAAATTGTGCATATTTCTTATCTTATTGCTGAAATTGAATCTTTATTTGATATTTATTTATGCTCTTTGGTGGCTTAACTAGTTCTCTACTTGTTGTTTTCAAATTTCGGTCTTGTGTTGTAATGTGATTCCTCATCAGGTACGGGAGAACCAAACTTGGTTGAGAGTATACGAGGAAGCAAACATAGTGAACTTTGAGGATGGGGGTATGTGAGGCTATTATACAGCTAGAACCCACTACCCACCTATGTGTGATGACCATTTCTTGGAGGCTAAGAACCTTATACAACAAGAGATAGGTCATTGTGGTCTTCTTTGGATGGTCTCACCATATGTGTGTGGCCTAACACCAACAAACCACTGAGTGTGAGGTATGGATTATGTGAGATGGATATTGGCTCTTGGCTCATGGATTATGTATCATGGATTAGTATGCTACTTCCCGGTATCCAGATGGACCCCTGTATAGCCTTGTGATGTAATTTCCAGTGATGTAATTATGTATGTATGTGTAAATTCATGTCTCATTTTGGATATGGTTACATATGAAAAATTTAAAAGTTAGCTTATTCTATTTTAGAAAGTGTAAATTGTTATAGTCTTGCTGAAAATGATCCCAAATATGTTCTCCTATGTGAGATTGGAAGTGTGTGGAAAATAAATATTGTTGCAAACAATGGTGTTTTAGAAAGAATTGAGTTCTTATGCATCTTCTTTACCCTATTCTTAGTGGAAATCAATGTGTATTTTAACCTATCCTTGAATGAATGTAGATGTTAAAATAAATGCTTATTTTGAGAATTGGGATACATGTGATGTTAGCAAGATTAACCATGTTATTTTTTTTCATGTTGAGACCTAATGAGTAAGGCATATGTCAATATATTGATAATGATTCTTAGAAAAGGTAAATGTTAAAGAGATGTCCTTTTTATTTCATTCAATGACGAATGATGTATATTATATTTCTCATCTTTGGGATGAAGTATAATCTTTTAATGTTGATTTATAGATTTTGAGTACTAATGTGTGACATGACTGCATATTGAGCTTACATGACTTCTAGGAGTAAGTCAAATCTTAGGGAGGGAGGATGTAAGACCTCTATAACTCAAACATAAGTAAGATAGAATTATGGTTTTCATTTGGTATTCTAATGTTAAATGTTATCATATTGAGATTAGACATTGATGATTATTTGAAAGGTTATTAGTATTAGTTGTTATGCTAGATTAGATGCTTATATGTTTATATACTGTTATCTTTTCTTTTGTATAATTATGGATAGCGAAGGGACGATGTCCTAACACTCATATCCAAGAGGCTTGTGATATCACGATCCTATTCTTGATGATTGATGTTGCTTTAGCTATATGACATATGTTATATGCACATGTACCTTGATGTGTGATTGGAGTGTTGTAGGTATTAACTGTTGAATCCGCCTAGATTCATAGGCTTGAGCATACTTTTATTCCCTAATGGTGGTAATTGGAGGTAGTCATATAGGCCAAATGTCCCCTACCCTAGTCCACTATACCCTGCTAGTGTAGTATTTCCTTGTTGATGTCTTACCGTCCGGTTACCTAACGGTAATTTCCAGAGCACCTTTTGGTTGTATGTGGTTTTCCAGTATGTCTTGTTGGGGTATGTTTTTGTGATTTCATTGGTATCTTTCGTGCTTTTATTTATGGTATTTTACGGTGTTTTATTGATTTGAAGTGTTTTATCATCGAGGTTTTAAATATATATTTTTTAAAAGTGATTTTCTTGATCATTCAAGAGAATGATTTATTCTCATTTGGTAATTTTAAAGGATTTTTTATCAATCCCTTTTGTGAGCTCTTATAATCTATTTAAATCTATTTGGGGAGCCTTGTGTATTTTAATATAGGATTTAAATTATTGTTTATGTGCTATTTGGAACGTTAGACATTTAGTGATCTAAATTAATTATTTTTGGGAAGCGTTAATAACTTATTTAATCAAATGCCTTATTTCATTTTTATGGTTTTAAGAGTTTTTAAATGGAAATAAGTGTTGATGTGGTATTCTTTTTTAAAGTGATTTTTGAAATGTGATTTGTTTTGGACGGGTTTACTTAAAGAGAAAATAAATAAATAAAAAGGTTAGCTTTGTCTTGGATTTATATACTTTGTTTTGAACCTTTTTGGGGGAGGGATCATGGATGTGAAGAAATTTGTTGCTTTGGGGAAAAAGGAGAAAACCCTATGATGTGGAGCAGAAAAGATTGGAAGAATTTCTGAGAAGGAATTTGCGGGCAATGGCACCAGAGGTGCAGCATAGATTTTTTTCCTCGCTGTCCTAGTTTGGAACCTAGTCACACCTTATAGTCAAAGCATTCTTTCATTTCAATTTTTGGGCAGCATTAAGCTATTTTTTTGTGGTTCTTGAAACCCTTGAATTTTAGTGGTATTGAATGCGATTTAGCTTAGAAATGGTAATATTTGCATTTCTCTATGGAAAATTTATTCCTCTATTTAATTGGTGTGAATACTGGGTGGTTGGATAATGTTTGTGTGGGGAAATTGATTTGTGGTTCTGTAGTTTTCTTATGGCAAACTTGAGTGTGCATTTCCAGCTTGATTCTTTGCGATTGATTTTTTTTTTAATAGATCAAATTATCCTATCTTAAAATCTGAAAAATATGGAATTCAAATTGAAACAGTTAAATTTGAAATGGGTTGCTAGCCAAATAGATTTATGGGCACTCTTAATTCTTTCATTTTTTAATTTTTTTTAATGTTTTTTCCCAACTTGTGAAAACATGTTTTTTTTATTGTTTCTCATAAACCACCTCCTTTAAATGAAAAAAAAAATGGTTTACATGTAGAAATGCCCATATGTCAAACGGGTTGTTTAACAATTTTCAATCCGGGCACTTTCATATTTTTCATGTTTTGCCCAGCTTGAGTAAAAATGCGTTTTTCAGTACAACACCTTGTTTTTGGTTCTAAAGTCAAAAATCAAAGGTGTATTCCAACTTGAAATGTTAAAATATAAACTGGGTCAAGCTACGCTTTAAGATATGAGAACTTTGAATGCTTATGAAATTTATATGTCTCTTTCTCATTCATTTGAATAGCAACTGGAACCATGTTTTATGCCACCATCACTTAGTGGTTCTAACTGTTTTAAAAGTGATTTTACTATATGATTTAATGAAATTAGTACTGATTTTATGTTCAAATTATTTTTATGAATTGATGGTGAATGCTTCAATGGTATTTGAGCTACTTGATGGCATATGTGATCAGTCATTTAAATGGTTTTAGTAGCAATAATGCTTGGTTATTTTAAAAGGTTTTAATGATGGTATTTAGTGGCTTTTCACTATTTCATGTGTTTTATGGATTCCCCATTTGGCTAAATGAGATGGGTTTAAGTTTTCACTATTTCAAGGTCAATAGAGTAGCCTTATAGAGTAAAAGCTAATAAGATAATGTTTCCTCGTGCATGGCCTCGAGCACTAGAAAAGGCTAAGGATGCACTTGAGAAGGCCTATCCATCTATGAGGCATTGAGTTATCCATTTGTGAGACATTGATTAGGGCATAGTTGAGTCCCCTCATCTAGATGAGAGGTGAAATTGATTCCGTGTGGTGCCATCCCTCCAAGCACCCAGGATGACACTCAATCCATTTGGTTCTCTTGATCTTGTATCTCGTAGTTGTGAGTAGTTCCTGAAATGTATAGTAAGAGAGTCTCCATCTTGTGATATTGGCGTTATGCATTGTACCTTGTATTTTCCTATTTATGATGTGTGTGTTGGCCACATGTCACCCTTGCCTTGTTATTTCTATTTGGGGATTGTTTCTACCTCCGACCATGGTGGGGTGGTTTCTTTGGAGTCCACATGGTAGGGAGGAATTTCCACCACCGTTGGGGACCACTTTATAGGCTATTGGAGCACCAATTGGGAAATCCTCTCTCTTGTACCTATTTTATCAACTAATGTATCTTATGCATGGCTATGTCATTGTACTCATGTATGTTCCATTATGTATATTATACTCTCTTGTGAAAGAATATTTAATAATATTATTTAATGAGAAGAAATATGATGTTTTATACTTGTCTTATGGGTTCCAGTGTTGCTATCAGACTTTCTTGCACTTGGATGATCATTGTGGATTTCTTTTCAAAATATTTCATGCAAAAATCAACACTTTGGTAGTGTTTTTCCCTTCATTCTTTGGTCTACAAAGGTTCCAGAGCATTGATGCCTTCTATTTGTTGTTCAGCGCTATTGTTGTGAAGTTCTTAAGTAACACGTTCTGGAGCAGAGAAGCAAGTTTCGAAGCAACAGGTTCTGGAGCAAGAAGTTCTGGAGCAACAAGTTTCAGAGCAACAAGTTACGAAGTAGCAAGTTTCGGTGTGACTTATCTCGAGCAATCTTGTTGCTCCTATTTAGATTATCACTAGAGTGTGGATTAGTCTTCTCCTTTGAGTTGTACTTTCAGTCCTAATTGGCCATGTTTGTTGTCATTTTATCGAATTGGTAATTACTTTTTGTGTATGTTATTCCTCTTGTTAAAAATATTTTTTATCTTGTCCTCTTTTGGCTCTTACCCTTCGGGGTTGCATAGCGGGATGTTATAGTTTGTTTAGATTCCTTTCTTGTTGTCTTAAATGCTGCCTCTTTGCTTAAGGAAGCATCACTGTCGATTCTCATTTCATAGGATGTAAATATTCCTTGCAACTCTATTATATGAAGGGTTGTTGGATCGCTTTCTTCAACACCTAAATTTTTTGAATCATATCTAGGAGTTAAAGTCCTAAGAATCTTTTTGACAACAATTTTTTCATCTATAGTCTCTCCAACACCTCTCATTGAGCTCATGATTTCTTGAATTCTAAGAAATTAATCTTCTACCTTCTCATCATCATTCATTTTTAATTCTTCAAATTTAGTTTTGAAAGTTTGAAGCCTTGCTTCCTTTACTTTATCATCACCTTCATAGATCTTTGATAGTCTATCACATATTACTTTATAACACCTTTTTTTGCCTTGAGTGGAAATCCTTCATGGGGTAGCAAAACCACTCAATTTTTTTTTCCTCACTGGCTTATTAAAAAATAAATGTTACTAATTACAGGCCTCACTGGTAGAGATCATTTTTTGTCTCATTGACTTGACCTTTCTGTCGCATGTTCCAATCATAAAGAAAAAAAAATCAATATAGACAGTTGCTTTGTTTCATTACATAACCATCATTCTCAAAAACCAATACATTAATACCCTGAAAACTCACAACTTGGAGTCTCCAAAATAGTAGATTTATTTTTACAACTTATTTTGGGTTATGATTTCAAATACTATCTCAATAGCTAGTCTCGTGTTTTTTTCTCTCCAAAGAACAACACACTACAGTGTCAAGAAACACTATTTAAATAATGCCTTTCAATTACAAACTAACCATCTGTAGCGATAGGAAAGAATGATCAAAAGCATTTATATAAGATACCCGTATATACTGAGAGGTAGGCGACACACTTTTTACTAGTTTTTGAAAAATAACTGCTATAAACAACATTGACTTTTTACTTATTGTCAAGGATAAACCAAAGCCCAAAAATCCTAGACAAGGGTTTCGAAAAAATAAGCATCATTAACCTGTGTAACAACAAATCCATTTCCTTAACAAATGCACAAAGATTTCAACATTTTTTGGAAATATCGTACATGAGAGACAAATAACCAAAGACACCACGAATCTTAGCATACATCCACCTGAATTAACAGTGAAATATTTAAACAACCTAATAACTACTTTTCAGTAAAAGATAACTGGAGGATATTAACTAAGAAAACTCAACTTGAAAAACTACCTCTTCTTCCCTAAATAATAGTTGAGCAATGTCATGTCCAAGAGATACTATCATCATCACCTATAAACCCTAGCTCCTCAAGCATTTTTTCACCATAATGACAACAAACAATAATTTATTTTTTTCACATGTAAACCTGCTTTGTATCGAACCTTATTTATCATGTCATAATTAAACATTTGTCGATACCTTTGATATTTCCTTGTCAATAACATTGTCTCATTTTGAAATACCTTTGTTGTCGAATAAAACATTATGCAAGTGTTTAAACCCATGACCAGTATCCAAATAATTTAATATTTTTGAAACCTCTGGCCTCTAGAAAAAAATGGTCCTTCATAACATTGAATATGAAACACATTAAGTGCAAGAAATGTGAAATGCTTCCCGTGTAAGGCTTAAAGGGAAATTTATGGCTAAAAAATGTTGTATTAAAAACCAATAAAATAATCTTATTATTTTTCTATAACAACCACATTTTCTCTAATATAACCATGAAACCTTGCCCACATATTTAACACAATGCCAACCAAAAATTTCATCGGGGTCAACACTTCACTTATAAATTAACCCACAACCAATCCATTTGCATGGATGAGATTTCAAGTTCCCTTACTCTATTGAATTCTCTATACAATATTTCTTCCATCATGTTTAATTTATCCATTTCTCATCTATCGTATACATCTTAATGTTATGTTGCTGCAATAGTGAGAAACCAAAATTTCTCCATCAAAAATCCTTTGAAATCTTTCATTCTCATGTGAGATTGAGAAGAGCAATGGAGATCAATCAAGTTTAGCATGGAGATCCGTTTGCATTTGAATTTATTATTTTGATTCTTATGTTATCTTGTCCTTCATTGTGGATTGCTAGGATTTCATTATAATTTTTTTATGCATTTTCCCTAAATTTTTACCTTAACTACATTGGTAAACTCAACTTGAATCCTTTCATCTAGCTTTCTTTTTGTAGGTTTTATTGACTTTTTGTTGCAGTTTTGTCATTTTTTGGACAAAACCCCAAGTTTTATAAATTTATTCATATATTCTAAAAAAATTCTAAATTTTATAAACAAAATTCATAAAATATTGCGCATTATCTCAGGAGGCTGCATTAAAAAAATTACGGGTTTATCAACAATTTTTGTAGGATTTATCATGATATTATGTTTTTTCATAAAATTGACTTTGTGGGTTCAAAATACCGGTTTTTTAAAAAAAATTTACATTTTTGGAAATCCCTTGAAATTATAATTGGGTTCTATGTTTTATAGATTTAATTTAGAAGTCAAATACAATGCAAAAAATTTTGATCTTTGTTTTCTAAAGAGATTTCACAAATCCACATTTTTGGGTGCAAAATAGGGAATTTTTCCTACTTTTTTACATTTCTAGAAGGCTCTCAAAAACTTAGTAGGGGTATCTTCTTTCATTTTTTATTTTTCAGATCAATAATATCTTCAAATAATCAAATCTAATTCGGCTATGTTAAAAACATGTATCTGAAATTGCAATATTCTAATGAGCTTAGTTTTTTTTATGGCTGCATTATAATACCATTTTTTATCTTGTAGGTGATCATAAGGAGCTATATTAGCATCAATTTCAGCGACAACATAAATTTGGAAAGAAAAAATAACTAGGTGCACTTGTTTCATCTTTCATCTCCTAATCATTTTTTGCAAACACATTTGGATTTGGGCTCCTAAAACGAATTGTGTCTTCAATCACATATAAAAAATTGGGTCAAAAATTAACCATTATCTTCCATCACACATTTTTCCTTTGGGTTAGAAATAAAAATTACTTCCATTGTTTTCTTACACACATCTCATTTCGAAGGGTCAACTAACAAGTGCGAGTGTGAATCAAGTGTGTGTGTTGATAAAAAAAACCTCACTTGGTTTGCTTTTTTCATAACCTTATTATGAGTGATGACCAAAAATGAAAGTGTGAATCAAAAGACATGCTTCTTTGGAAGTTGAAATCTTGTCACTCTTCCCTAGGCTCCAAATAACTTTATACCTTTTGGAAGTGGAGATGAAGGGTGGGTTACCCCTTTCTCTTGGTTGTGTGGCAAGATATTTCTTTCAATTCATCCCTAGTCAACCTTGCACATCCTAGATTAAGACCTAATTTTTGATACCCACTTGAATAATACTAGCCTTATTGTTGTGTATTTGAGTGTTTTTATAATCATAACATTTAATATTGAAAGAAAAAATTATCATTATGTTTGGTGTGTGTGTTCATGCATTTGCATGTGAGATCTCATTACTGATATTTCCCAAGTAAAAATTCTAATAAACACTTGCCACATCATCAAAATCATCCAATCTTGTCATTCCATATCATATCCTAATCATTTTCATCTCTTTAATCCAATCAACATCATTTTACATCATGCCAACATTAGATGACCTAGTACCCCAATTCCAAGACCTCCTCCAGTCACTTTATCAAGAACCACAACCCTTAGACCAACAAATTATACAAAGGCTCCGAGGCCTCATCCAAAAATTTCAACTTCAAACAAACCAATCACATCAAATGCAACAGCTCATAGAAGAATCCCAATACCTCATGGCCACTTGTGAAACACAACAAGAACAACATTAAACTCAATCACCACATCAATAAATGTAACATCAATCCTATATGCACCTATATCATGTTATCAACCTTAGCCATCCA
This sequence comes from Sequoiadendron giganteum, assembly GCA_007115665.2. NCBI lineage: Eukaryota > Viridiplantae > Streptophyta > Pinopsida > Cupressales > Cupressaceae > Sequoiadendron > Sequoiadendron giganteum. The sequence goes on along the minus strand of CM021100.1, from coordinate 491,858,767 downwards.
CATATCACATTACCCCTTCATCCACCGACCACAACTCTTCCAATGTCAACCCTTATCCATATTAACCCACCTCCCAACAACCATTATCCTATGCAACCACTCCATCATTATCACAACACCAAATCATACCACAATAAGTCCAAACACCATTCCAACCTCAACACATTCAACCAAAAACCTATGTGTCACCTTCATCATCATGCCAACCTATCCCATATACCTATCATGTCAATGCCACATCAACATATCCACCCATATCACAACAAGAACATAGGATCCCAAGTCCACCTTGGAAAAACAATCAAGAGCCTTTCAATTGTCATAATCCATTTGACAAGGGGAACAAAAATCTAGTTCATGCACCCTATAGGTTTATCATACCACCATCCAATAAAATTCCTATCCCTAAGCCACCATTTCCTAGTCCTAATCCATTGGCCTCTCCACCTTCTATCCCATCAAACTCTTCATTAGGTCCACACCATCATATATTCCTCCATAAAATTAACACCCTAAATTCAAACATTTCAAAAGTAAACCTATGGCATTACCCGAATCCACCCATCCACCTACAAAGGATGTGACCCAAGGGCTACTAGAAAGGAATCAAACATTTCCATGTCATCCAACTTATATGTTTGATCCTATCAAAGAGTCTTCAAACACCATGCCCATTCTTACAACCCCATCATATAGTCTCCCCCTTGAGCCTATTCTAGAGTCTCCCCCATTGAGCCCAAGTCAACCTCCATCATGTCTCTATGTTATTGAACATCTAGAACATGTCGAGCCTATTCAAGAGTCAACCCCTTCCAATTTCATTCAAGAAACCCGAGAGTTAGTCTACTCCCAAGCATGTGGATACATCAATCCCTAGTCCTCATCAAGATCAAATCACTTTCATCCAACCTATCCATAACCTATATATTACCTATGAAGAAGCTATCTATGAGAAACTTGATCCTATACCTATCCATGAGCCAGATATCCCAAACGCAACTTCACCTAGTCCTATCCATGATCCACCAATATCCACTTCCCTTGATGACACATATGCATCCCAAGCACACATAAAAAATCAAACAAATACCTTAGATCTAAGTGAACACAATGCTAATCAAGATCCTAATGATCCTTCATCACCCACTATCGTCCCCATTGCAAGTCCTCCATCATATCCTATTGGTATATCTAGCTTGATCCATGAATTTTCTTCTTTAGGACAACAACAAACTTTATCCACTTCACCTTCTTCATCTAATAATGAAGTCAAGTCTAGTGTTCAAAACACACCTAGTCCCATTGTCCATCACATGCTTTAAATCATGAACTACCAAGGTAAACGTTTAGGCCTTCAGGAACAAGGTATTTTGGAGCCCATCCATGTAAAATTACCTCCACGCTTATTTGGCCTTGCATACTCAACCTAAGTAAAACAAGCTAAAGATGTTGGTACTTCCTCCATCCATCTTAAGTCCTCTTTCCACCATAAGCCCCATCATACACCCAAAACATATGTTATCATTTCACCTCCATCATCCTACAAATGTCAAAAGCATGTGACCATACACCTTCCACCATCAACTTTGCCACCATTTATTCCAATTCCTAATATTCCTCCATCTAATCTACCTCTGTTACTCCAAACACCTACTGTCACCATTATACAATCCCCTTATCCATCCATCCATAAATATTATAAAAATCCTAATCATGACCAAGCAATACACACATTCTCTAAACATGAAGCGTTCACTCATTCCACCATACCCATGGGATTAAAAGTATTTTTTTTATGCCTCTACTTATAATGTAAAAAATCATAAGGGCTCACATGCCTTAGGGAACAAAAGAAAACAGTAAAAGAAAAATCCATCTAAAAAGCTATATAAGCCCGTACCTCCAAAAGAAAAGTCTAAAAAATAAATAGTTTAGGTACCTAACAAAAAATAACTCAATTCAAATAAGGAATACACATTAAAAAATCCCAAACCATCCATTTCCATGTCACATTTCAACTCTATTCAAAAATCTCATATTTCATCCCATGAGAAAAATAAGTCATAAAAATACTAAGTCTGTGCGGGTACCTAAAGTACCTTTTCATCCATCTTCTAAGTAAACATTGCCATTGCTTCCTACACCACGTTTCCATCAAAAAATTCAATATTTAACATGGTATGTGCAACCGTCGGTCATGATTTCATTCCCACATACCTCCATCTCCCCATATTTCAACAAATATTCTACATATCTTCCCAATCACCTTCCTGTGGTCCATTATTTTGCATAAACCTTTCATCTGTCCTTTTGCATAATTCCTATACAATTCATATCATAATTCACTATTGCCCATCCATCCTTGCATAAACCTTTTATAATCTATCATCTACTGAATCCATCTCACACTCATGTAATCCCTTACCAACATCTATGCGCATACTTGACATGATCCATGTGATTACATCCATCTAATGGGACTATCACCTTTCATGGAACTAGATAATTGATTCCCTCCTATCTATATTCCCCTTCTATAAAAAAAATGGTAAAAAAAAAACCTCAAGAATTTTTTTTTTTAAAAAGAGTCAAAAAAGTTAGAAAAAAGTAAAGAGAAGTCCCATTTTCCAATAGTGAAAAATGGTAAATAGTCATCTTTGATAAGTATCATGATGAAAACTTGAAAAATTGGCATCATGTGTAGGTTGATCTTCTATGCCACTTACACTTGAGGGCACTTTATTTCATCTGTACTATCTATCCTATCATGTCACTTCCTATGATATCATATCTTACCATCTCATATCTTATCATCCTTGGCCATCAAACCCATATACTTATTAGATTGAGTCCATTCATTATCTCTTCTTCATTTTGATCTTAATAAATATAGGGATAAAAATGTTGAAACATGCTTTGGATATATTTTGATATACCTCATCCTTCCAAACAAACCTATCATTATCCTATTGTCATAATATCTTTTTCATGAAAAAATCCTAAGTATTGTACCTAGAATGGGGCATGTTATTCCTATGCGACATAGTCTTTAGAGATCACATTATTTCTCTCTTATGATTCATACATCCATTCCATTCACTATGAGCTATTTTTTTTATCGATCCATCTATCATGAGCCTTTTGACCCATATCCTATGACCCACCCTTTCATCTACCAATCCCATCTATTTCCTTTCACCTAGACTTTGTTTTCCCTTGTGATTGGTATCTAGCACAAAGGCTACCCATATTGTCATCCATTGACATCTCAAAACATTTCAAAAAAAATATGAAAAACAAAAAGAAATTGAAAAGGGTCTTGAAAAAATCTAAAACAATCCAAAGAAATCAAAACATTTCAAAAAAAAAAATCAAAAATTTTCAAAAAATCCAAAAAAAGAATTTAAAACATTTTGGAACACTAAAAAAAATATTCATAACAATGAAAAGAAATCAAATAGCCAACTTCCAATAAAAAATCCAAGCAATAAAAACAATCCATCCAATCACTTCTTCCAATCAATTAAACACATTAATTCAACTCCTTCAAAGCAATCTTCAAATTATCAATCACCCCACTTCTTCTAATCAAACCCACTCAACTAATCAATCATATTCATCAAATCAATTCATCCATACATCAAATAATCTTCCATCATTCCAAGAGATAATCCAAATTCAAGTCAATCCTTAATCCATACTAATCAATTCAATCAATCTTGTCAAATTATCCAATCACATCCTTTGGTTTTGATCCTAATCTTGTCATAAACCAAATCAACCAATCAATCAATCAATCATCCGTGTGTTGAGCTAGGGCTATATCGTTCCCTACAATGATAACACTATCATCATCATCATCATCAATAAATCAATGAAACATTGGTTTACAACTTGAGAGTGGCAATACCTTATTTGTTTTTGTATCATTTGTGCATTCTTGTGTGTGTTATCATTTTTTATCTTGCATTTGCATCAAATCCGTATCATTCCAGCTAATATTCATATCTTGTGTATGTTGGAATAGATTTTTGCACCATCCTTTGCATCTAAGGTCATATCATACCTTTTGTGCATTAGGAATTTTGTGCTCTAAGTTTACTTCCTTATATGTTTAGACAAGGTTATATTACGTTGGGGCATGAGACACATCATCACCTTGGCCGTTATACCTTGGTGCATAATGTGTAGTGCTATATCAAACACCATGATTTCTCACTTTCTTGCAGAATAACACATTATCCATCTCTTTATCCATTTTTTATCATTTCATCCATTTCAATAGCATACCCATATTTTTTAAACCGCCTATCCTCCCAAGAGGGCATCATCCTCCCATCATCCTCCTATCATCCTCCCATCATCATCTTCATCATATCCTTCCATCATCATCCCATCACCATATCTCTACATCACCATCATCCTATCTTTCCTTCATCCCCCGTTTTCTTTTGCCTCTACATTCAGCTTCTTTGAAATGATGTTACTCGACACAAATCTCATTATCTCAAATAGGGGCAAAATTTAGTCACCTAAAATTGACCATATCTTGTGATGTTCACTTTTGACATCATTTTTGGCATTTTACAACACATTTTATTCTAAACCTCACATAACCACTTTCATCATCCCTATTGTTTAACCTCTAACCAATTAATTAAATTATTTAAATTATTTCCCTAAATGACTTGATTCACTTTCTAAATCATCTCTCAAGATGATTTCAGTACTTTCCAAATTATCTCTTAAGTTAAATCAATCCTATTTCCATTCTCCTCTTTAGTTAACTTAATCCACCTTCCATTTCTTCTTCCAAGTTGCATGATCAACTTTCTAATTCCACTACCACTGACAGAAAGGAAAGTTTTATCCTTTCATCCTCCCATCTAATGGGGCTTTCAATTTTCTAAGTGATGCAAGCTGGGGTTTTGGGGTTTCAAAGTTACCCATGGTGTTTTTAATTATCGAATTTTGAAAACCCTCTGGTTATGTTTCCACAGTGACTTACTACCGAGGGTGACCGGTAACTTAAGTAAGGTTTTATCCCTCTCGGGTCGTGTCTTTACTGGCCCCTTTCACCTGGCTTGCCAGTCTTTCTGCCAAGACAACTTATGTTTTTATACCGCTAGGGGTTTCACTGGCTAGTCCCACCTGAATGTTTCATCTGAAGTCAAGTGAACTGTCTGATCACAAGTTTTGATCTGGGCCGTTTCTCACCGACCTCACAGGTTTTACTACTGGCATCACCAAATTGGTGCAAGGTTTGCTAGATGCTACCATTTGGCATGAACGGATGTGTGGGTTTTTCCAAGGTATTGACGGTGATGTATGGTCGTATTTGCACTACCGATATTCTTTAATAGTGGGGTTAATTATGAGCTCTCGCACACCTCGCACGATCGGAGTAAATATTCCTAATGGTACTGCGAGGTCTACGAGGGGGTGATGTGTGGTTTTATTCCTAGTCCAATGGGTATATGTGGGCCCTACTATATGGTTCAAGCCTCCTATTTTCATGGGTTTTGATTGGCCGTGTTTTCCCAAGCACTGAGGTGGATTATCAATACTCATTGACTTGATCTCGACCCTCCGATTCACCAGATGTGTTCCGAATCAGTGGTTCAAAGTCAAATGAGGGGTGTGCGATTTGTTTGTGTGGCATATACTACCCTGATGTTGCTAGTTTCATTAATGGCATGGATTTTCCTTTTTCCATAGGATCTCCTCCTGTTTTTCTCAGGCGTGCGAATAGTGCTATCTTGCTGAAAACACTCATGGCTTTATTAACCACTATTTGTTCAAGTGCTTGAATTGATTTCAAGCAATTATATCCTACGCACTAACCCATTATACAAATGTTGACCAAGTTACGTGCAATTAGCATTGCATTTTCTTTTGTTTTTGTGTAAGAAGCTTTCTTCTCCAGTGTATTGCAAGGCTTTGTTTTTCTCTATGGACAAATCAATTGAACACAGGAGTATGAGGCTGGGAGCCTGAGGGTCGTCAGTCATGATGGATTCAATTACTCCCAAAGCAGCCATGGGTACTACTAGGAATACTAGAAATAAGATAATACGTTGCTCGTCCCCTATGGTCATGTCTTATTCTGATGGTAATGAATCTGACATCGATTTGGATTACCGATGTTACTTGGCCACCTTAACAAAGCTTATGGGAGTAAATGAGGAGGTCCTGGTAGTTGAATCTATAACTGAATTGGCACCGGGTTTAGTTGTTAGGGGTTGTGCTGACAAGGCCCATAGGGGAAAGGTGGTTCAATCGTTGTCTCAGGCATGGACTCGAAGCGGTCGCCTGTACCTGGGCCGTGTGTTTTCTTGATGGTTACCGGTGGTGGGTTTGTTGGACGTTTCTTTTCCTATTGTTTCATCATGTGGATGTCGACATGTGCGTGCTTTGCATGAAATTTTGTTCTCTGACTGGTTACTATGTAACTATTTTTTTTATTCCTTTGATCATACATGATGTTATCGAATGATAAGGAATATGATTTTGAATTTCACTTTAGGTAGAAATTCAATTTTGTACTAACAATGTAACCTAATGCTTGTTTCTCTCCTATTATATAAAGGAGATTTCACGGCTCATTGTAAGGTCAAAATTTTGGGTCTGAAACCTTGGAGTCTGTATAGTTAGTTTAAATGTTTGAATGTTGTGAACATGGTTCACGAAATCATCCCAGGTGGGGATTTGTATAAAGTTAGTATGGTATTCTTTTTAATTATTGATATCAAAAGAAATCTATAAAATTAAGATGGTTTACTCTCCTGTGTGTGTGCCATGGATTATGAATGGATTTATCAAGGGTTTCTCTCTTCAGTTTCAATGTTTAATTAAAAGTGTAATTTCTTTTGTTTCTTTAACTTAATGAGTTAATCAAATTCTTCAAAAGCTAAATTACATGTTCATGGTTGTATATGCTAAGGATTCACTAAGAATTACTGTTTTAATATCTTGAAATATCTCATGGTAGTAAGGCTATATGAAGATAAGTTCATAGTACTAGAATTATACTTTGTATGACTCGATTGCCCAATGGATGAGGCACTGAATAATGTTTGCAACCTTTCTCTTTGGTGTAAGACTGTAGTTCTAAGCATGGTGATCCAGGTGCTGAACATAACCACATATTAAACCTTTTGTTCCTATGGGAAGTAATTCTTGCTTTGAGTTGGTCAATTCTGTTGCTCTTTGGTGCCTGTAATTATTCTTCGGTCTACCAATACCAAGAATAATGACTATCCCCTTGAGTGTGTAGGGATTGTAATCTCTATATAGAAAGTGTTCTTACCAGTTAGAAGGCATTCTTATGAACACATTGAGGTTTACCCACCTTGGTCCTACAGAGCCAAAAGTGAAGGAGCGGTCAAAATTTTACTGACTCTCGTTAGTTGGCCACTAGCCTTTTCCAGTCATCCACAATAGGGGATAGCTACCTCTTAGAGAATTGTAATCTCTATGTGGGAAAAAACACCAACACCATCTTCACCTATAAATTAACCCACAACCAAGCCATTTGCATGGATGAGATTTCAAGTACCATTACTCTATTGATTTGTGTCTACACTTTCATCCATCATCCATCATCTATCTATTTCTCATCTATCATCTACATATCAATGTTATGTTGCTGCAACAGTAAGAAACTGACATTCCTCCATCAATAATCCTTTGAAATATTGCATTCTCATGTGAGGTTGAGAAGAGAAATGGAGATCAATCAAGTTTAGCATGAAGACCAGTTTGGATTTGAATTTATTATTTTGATTTTCATGTTATCTTGTCATTCATTGTGCATTGTTAGGGTTTCATTCTAATTTTTTTATGCATTTTCCCTAAATTTTTACCCTAACTACAATTGGTCTAAAAGCCTTCAACTTAAAAATATCTCAATATTCTATAGCTCTTTTTAAAATAGACATTTAGATGTTTATCTATTGTAGATAATTTAATATTATTATTGTAGATGTGAATTTTCACCTAGCAAATCATATAGTTGTGCAGTCTCAGCAGAAAATTCTCTAGAAGGAAAGAAAGGACATATGAAACTGTTACAACATGTAATCCATCATGATGATACTACCATCGAGCAACCAACTATACTAACTTGTCACATAATTCATGTTTTATTTATTTTATTTTTTTATTCTTATATTCTTTTAGCAAAACAAAGACTTACTTTCGAAGACTCCTTTGACTAATGATTCTTTTAGAAACTTATACAAGCCATCTATAAAAAATGTGTTTCAATAGATGCATATTAAGGAGATGTGACAATATTTTTAAATGCATTCAATGTCACTGATATTGGTAGAAATAAATTCCAGGCTTGACAAAATTTTATAATTCCTTCAACACCGCACTAATGGAGTGATGAAAGGTTGGACAATATTTACTCCTTCTATAGCTAGCAATTAATTCCGTAGGTAGAGAGTAGACAAATCTTATTCAGCTAGATGAGAGTGGGGGTAGGTAGAATGTGACAACTTTATTTTACCCCAAAATTCCCTATGAAACATTTATTGATCACTCGGTATGCAGGTGGTACCTATAGAGGAATGTTGCCACTCCTTATACTCTATCTATCCTCGACATTAATGACTCTACCATCGAATACAATGCATTAAATTGGGCAATGAAATAATTCTAATATAATGCTATCTATCAAATGGGCCACCCGCCAAGAAAAATTCAATTTTAAAGATACTCAATATGTTGAACACTACTGGTGTGTCTATATTACCATGCCACTATTAAATGTTTTTATGCAGTGACTTAGGTATTGAAATTTATAAGAAAGGTGATTAATAAGTATATTGAAATATTAATTTTTCATAAGATGAGTCAGATACACGGAGGAAGCCATTTATTATTCAATCATGAAGGAGTGAAGAGGAAAACTACTAATACTGACCTACATCATCTTTATTTTTTATGTTCAACATCCCAAGAAAAGTAATATATTTTATTACATTTATGAGGGAACAGGTTGAAACTATTTGAAATGTGCCAACCAAATTTTTATTTGAATTATCACAACACAAACCAACAATACACCAATTGATTAGCATTATCTTCAAAAGAAAAATCAAATTGAATGCACTCAATGCTAAGAATGTCCACACAAGACTCGATGTGGGTGAGGTGCTAATATACGGCAGAGGAAACTGAGTTATAACTAAAAGTAAATAGAATTGAATATATAAAGAGGTGGTGAACTAGCCATGAGATATTTCCACACTACCAGTTAATCAGTGAAATAAAAAAGCATTACAATTCAAAACTAATTCATCCGTTGTGGCAGGCATCCACTCAATAGTGGGAATTCTCCACTTAACAGTGGGTGAGAAAGAAAGATACAAATGCTTATTCTCCACACTAGCAGTAAACCATCCAAGGGTTATAGTGTTTGAATTAAATCAAAAAATAATTATGGAAATATAAATGACTAAACAGTACTACTATTTCAGCCTTACAATGCTAAGTATCTGCAAGTATAAAATGATTATTACAATGAATCTGCAATAGAAAATCTACTCCAAACTCCTACAAAGAATACACTATATTCCTATATGCAATATAAACTGAAGTACCAAAGAATATATATGCATATGAGTGAATAATCAGGTCTGATATGAAATCCCAACAAACTAAATAATTAAATCAACAACTTAACCCTCTCAAAAATTACTCAAAACTTCTTCTAAAGTTCCTCTATACTCCTCCAAATGGAAAGCACAAGAAAATAGAAGTGTTGACACCAATAATTTAAGCATGAATTGATATAAGACAAGTCTGATATAAAATAACCAGCAAACGAAGTACAGACCGACAATCAATATAATCAACAATATGCTTAAAACTCCCACCACTCTTCACCAAAAAAATTGAAACTGAAAAACCACCTTATGAATTTTTGGACAACTAAGAAACACCAAGTAACAAGGCACATGCAACTCAAAATATTCCCAACACAGAAACCAAGTAGCAAGTACATGGTATGACCCAAGAAAGGGGTCAACCTTGCTTTAAAAATTTAATTATTCAATGATAAAATCTGCAAATGCACAATTAGGGGTGCCAAGAGCATAGACATTGAATGATAAAACACCCATAATGAAATTTAAATCATACTAAGAGCTACATATGAAAATCTAATTCAGCCATAGAATAACCAACAAGCTCAAAACTCAAAATTATCACCGAAATCAGCAATGATGAAGCTCAACATGAACTCCTAAATGAAGCACACTCTCAAATGATCATCTAGGGAACCATAGTTTCAGGGTCGAAGAATGATATTAAAAGTACTAAGCTCCCCCCTTAGCCATGTTCTTAAATCAATTCAGCAACATAACTTTACCATATTTTCCAAAGATGAGGAATGAGAGAGAAAAGGCCTTCTTTTATAGAATTGAAGATGATTGTTGGCTGTCCATATTCCTCAAAAAGGGATGCCCATTTCACTTTTACAATAATTTATTTTTTAAAACATTTAATTCACCTTTTTTCTCTTCATTTTGGCGTCCAAGTTTCCTTAGGGAAATATTAAACATTTAAATGTTTAATTTGTTTATTTCCTTCATGAGGCATCCTCCCTTAATGGTCCCCTTTTAAAACAACATTAAGTTATTAATCTAGGCCATGGGGCCTAAAATGAATTTTATAACATTAATGACTTAAAATAGATCATTTCACTAAAATGGGCCTCAAAATGCTGAAAGATAATTATGCTCCAAAGTCCACTTCCCAAAAAGGAAACTGAGTTGACTGCTAATGATACTGCCCAAGATTGAACTGCCAGAAATAGAACTTACTAAAAATAGTAAATTATGAAAAGTTGTCCAATGCCTTTGCATTTCATACCACTACAAAGCTCTCTGAAAACCCAAAAAGAATCTGTAATCTAAAACTCGAAACTCCAATGTGCTAGCTAGAAATAACAAGTTCTAGAGAAGTTTGTCAAATGGAGATGCATGTTACACCATTCTGTAGCTCTCCAAAAACCGAAAAAACTCCACTAGACATGCATTAAAAATGCATTCATGCAAACCTTCAAAAATTCCTTAGAACCCCAAGAATATAGGAAACCCTAATTTTACCTCTAACACGCCTATGGGCTTCCAAAAATAGGCTATCAGTCACGGAAGAATGAATGGCTAAAATGGGGACATTACAGTCTGCCCTTCCCAAAATTTATTGTCCTTAAGCAATGCCACAACACTCCAAACTAATCCCACCAAATCAAATAGTATCCTAGGGTCCCATATCCATCTCTAAAAATACCCACCATGTTGATGTTGCACCAGTCTGATCATACAAATGAAGCCATTGAACTAGAACTACACTAACCTTCCCTACAACCTCAAAACTTTAACAAGCCTGAAATTCAAACTGAAGAACATGGAATGATTGAAATCATAATTTTGTAGCATCTCACACCCAAAAAACTCTGAGGAGTCAATATAATCAATTCCAATGACTATCAACATTCTGGACATAAGGAAAATTGATCTAAGTATTGGGTATGTGCAGGATCATGATGGCCCAAAAAGTGGCAATATCTAAGTGATATGATGGCCCATGTGGCTGACGAATTTTTTTTAACCCAAAATTAATGAAACGAAAAGGGTTTTTAAAGGATATTCTCACCTTTCCACCAATATAAATTATGCTTTACTTTGAATTTAATAAATAATTATTATTCATTTTATATTTGAATTACGACTAAAGTCCTGATTGATAGGCTGATTGAAAAAAATCTATAACTTTCAAAAAGTATCACATTTTTTGAATCCAAAACATGCATCACATTTTATGCTTCACATACTATAGGATTAAAAATAAAAAATTTAATTTCATCAATTTTTTACCAAGTTAAGGTGGTTAGACATACGAGTTTTTATATTGGTTAAAATTTGTAATAAAAAAATCATAATTAATTAGTACTTGGAAAAAAATTACAAACAAATATGCATCACATCAGAACGTGAGTCCCCTACTGATATCTAAAATATCATAAAAAAGTATTATCATTTTATTGTGGTTAGGGTGGTCAAACGGACACATACTTCCTATTATTTCCCTGAAATTTAAGTACTATTGCATTGAAATTTCAAATTTTCACCAAATAGATTTAAAAAAAAAAAAAACCCTCGAAGTTTAGAAACTAAATTCAATTTTCTATAGATTCTATTCTAACATATGTTTGAAATAATATAGATAACTTATTCAAAGTTTTATTTTAATTTTCCTAACTCTGATTTTCTAAATTTTATTGCCACTTAAGGGCCTGGTTTCTCCATGATGATCCTGTACATACCCTATCTCAAGAATATTCTTATCAATGAAACTGCTCAAAGCATCAAACATAATCACAACTCCTTCAAGGCTTCTTGTAAAGAAGAAAAAAAATATTTGCAAAAGCTCAATAGTCTCATCCTTAGAACTCCCAAAAGAATGAACAATGCCTCCTATGAATAGTTCTGATATATCCAAGAAGGCTTCTGAAAAATTTCACCAATCTCCCTACAAGAGTCTCAAAAAGTCAAACCAAATCAAGCATTGGTTTGTTGTCCCAAGCATTATGAATGTACTAGTTGCTAAACAAGATTGAAATGATCAACTTGAGATCTGATTTAAGGAAAATCAATATCCAAGAAGATAAAAAGTTGCTGCAAAACTGAAAATTAGCATCGAAAATATTATATATGCTCATATCCATAGCTGAAAACAACCTTTTTGAAGATTTCATCACAAAGAAGAACCTTTTATTTTTCAAAATCTCTCTGTAATCCATTTTTTGATGAAAATTTGATCCATCAAGTGATTGGTAAGGAAGGGAACATCACCATTAATTTTAAAATTTTGATCCTTATCCCTCGAAGGAACCTTCCTACCATAACCCAAAATATTTTGTATTCCACATCAAGGGTGCCAAAAAAAGATACCTGACCAAGAATGATCCACCTCACCCCTGAAGAAATTCACAACACATTCCCGAGTGCTAATCAACTCCAAATGCACACTCAAAAAAATATTAACTTCTTTAGTGAACCACTGAAGTCTATCCAAGAAAGATTCAAAAACAAGGGAGCCTGAAACAAACATTGTCTTTAAATCCATCTCCCAAGATAGGTTAGTGTGATAATTACTCAATCCAAAGGATAAACTACTAGGCATGTAAACAACACATTGTACCAAAACATGTTTTGACAAAACCTTGGTGTCAAATATGGGGAAGTCGTCATGAATCAACACTTCCCATATGGAGACTAAATTCTCTAAACCTATTATAAATTCACTTAAAACCAAGCTTGGAAGATTATCAATCACAAAACATAACTTTTCCTCAGATTCTCTGATATGGTTGAAATCAACTAGATGGTCTCCAACCTCCATTACACCCAACTGAGCGTTCTCTAACATGCACTTCGTTGATTCAAGCTCAAGGGTAAGATTATCAACCTATATTTCACTTCCTTGAAATACACCAATGATCTTCTTTGTGAATTCGTAGGTGTAATCTCGATCTTTAATCCAACATAGATACTCTGATTTCATAATCACTAAGGAGTCTTTAATAAATTGCAGATTAAAGAGAGTGACTCCATCCCAAAATCCTTCCTATCTCTCTTCAATCAAACTATATGAGTAGTTAAATATAAATAAGGCATTCACCTCATCCTCAATGGAAAACATAAATTGACCTTTCCACTCACAAATGTTAAAGGATGGTGAATAGATGATCAACTACATTTCAAGATCAGAACTCTATTCCTTGTCTTTTCTGCCCCAATAGCCATCCAAGACTCTTTTATTTCACCACCCACCAAATAAAAATGTTGAAGGTCATGAAGAGAATGAAATCCTATGAATTATTCGGGCCTTTGTTTACAATCAGCTTCATGATGTGGTAAATCTGAATTGAATTTGATAACCGATTTAAAAAATTTATCATCAAGGGCCATCTAGTCTTCAAGGTCCATTTCCCCTTCATTCTCTCCTTGATTATATACTGAAGAAGCCACCAACTTGATCAATGAGTCATTATTGATCACAGTCCTAAAAATTTTAGCAACAAAAAATTCTTCCTTAGTGGCTACAACCATCTTAAAGGATTCATTATGGGGCTTATCCATGCAGGCTTCTTTGTCAAAGAAATTTTCTCCTCCAAAGCCCATCTGAAAGCTTGTAGTAAAATCATTTTTTTTTTCTTTATTGGGATCAAAGGGAAATTTATCCCATACAAGTTCCTTAACCAAATTAGGTGCCTTCCCACTCAGATCCAAAATGTTGACCGACTGATTATTTTGATATGGGTATGTGCAAGATCATGATGGGCCAAAAAGTTGCAATATGATGGCTATGTGGCTAACACCATTTTTTTTACCCAAAATTGATGAAACAAAAAGGGTTTTTAAAGGATATTCTAAAATTTACACCAATATAAATTATGCTTTACTTTGAATTTAATAAATTATTATTATTCATTTTCTATTGAATTACAACTAAAGTCCTGATTGATAGGATGATTGAAAAACATCTATAGCTTTCAAATGATATCACATTTTTTGAATCCAAAACATGAATCACATTCTATTCTTCGCATACTATAATATTAAAAATGAAAAAAATAATTCATGAATTTTTGACCAAGTTAAGGTGGTATGACATATGAGTCTTTATATTTTTCAAAAGTTATAATAAAAAAAATTATAACTAATTATTTACTGGGAAAAAAATTACAAAAAAATATTAATCACATTGAGACATGAGTCCTCTAGCTATATATAAAATATTATAATTTCTTTTTTTCATTTTAATGTGGTTAGGGTGGTCAAACAGACACCTACTTATTTTTTCCCTAAAATTTAAGTACTATTGTATTGAAATTTCAAATTTTCACCAAATAGATTTAATTTTTAGTAAATAAACCTAGTAGTTTAGAAAATAAATTAAATTTGACACAAATTACATTCTTACATATATTTGAAATAGTATAGATAACTTATTCAATTGTTTATGTCAAGTTGCCTAACTCTAATTTTTCAGAATTTTTTGCCACTTAAGGGCCTATTTTTTCCATGATGATCCTGCACATACCCATGTCTTCATAAGAATCTTTCTCCAAGAGCCTAGTTTGATGAATGAAATCAAGACCACCTAAATCTCCATTATTTGTCACAAGCATACCAATCAAATCTTCATGATTACTTGGCATAGACTCTTCATGTGTATATAAAACTGATGTTGCCTTATTGCACTCATCCTTAGTATGTGAGGACAACTGCATATCAATAGGTACTTCTTGAAAAACCACCTTAGAATAATTGAGAAACAACATTTTATTTTTGTCTTTTACATTATAGACCACCTTATTTATTTTCTCTGTCTTCTTCAAGTGAGGCTTCAATTTTCCCTCACACTATTTGAACAAAACTCTGATTAACATACCAGTAGTAGAAGAATTATTTCCTTCTTGTTCATGAATGTTAAATAGGAAAGATAGGACAGATTTTGGAATGCAATCCATCTCATTGATAACCAAAAGTAAAATGTTTTGCATTGATAAAACTACATCATCCTCTTGTTCACTCCAAGTTGAAATGAAGAGGTAATGAATCAAATAATATACTCGATCTTGCATACCCAAATCTATCAGCAACACACTTGTTTTGAGTTTTGAAAAGATCTTCAGTGTAGCCACTCTTCTGCAGTATTGATTGCTATTAGTTTCATCAAGATCTTGAGAACTTTCCATAAACATATGAAGAACTTTATAGTTTTATCATCATAGGGCACCAAGGGTGCAAAAATTCTCATCACTTCATTGAGGCATGAAGTAATTAACAAATTTACTTCTTCAATAGGATGCCTCATCCAATAGGGATGATTCAAAAAAGTCACTCCAGGAGCTAATGCTAGTTGCATTTCCTTCGAAGGTGACTGATTCACTTGCCTTAAACACTGTTCTAACAAATGAAGAATGTTCTCTCCATTCTCCCTTGATTGAAATTATTTGTCAAGACTCTTTCTAGCCATATAAAGTGTCTCTGCCAACTTCATCTCTTCTTTGTTAGCCATACCTTAATCTGACAAGACAACGTTTCTAAAACCTCTAAAAAAGTGTCAAATTCAAAAAATTATGAAGTTGAAACTAAAATTTTTTATGCTTTTAGATGTAGTATATGTATTCTATGACTCTCATCTGATAAAAAAAGCACTGAAACTCACAATATGGCAAGAAAATAGGCTCTCATACCACTGAAATTTGACAACCAATTTTTGCTTTGAATTATAAAAACACAAACCAACAATATTCTAATTGCTTAGCATTAGCTTCAAAAGAAAAATCAAATTGAATGCACTCAACACCAAGAATGTGCACACAAGATCCGATGTGGGTGAGGTGCTAACATATGGTGAAGGAAACTAAATTATAACTGAAAGTAAATGTAACTAAATGCAGAAAGACATCGTGAACCAACCATGATAGATTTCCACCCAACCACTTAATCAATGGGGGAAAAAAGCATTACAATTCAAAACTAATTCATCCACTATGGTGGGCATCAACTAATCAATGGGAATTCTCCACTTAACAATAGGTGAGAAAGAAATATACAAATGTTTATTCTCGACACTATTGGTAAACCATCTAGGGGTTATAGTGTTTGAATTAAATCATGAAGTAATTGCAGAAATATAAATGACTAAATAGTACTATTGTTTCAACCTTACAATGCTAAGTATCTGCAAGTACAATATGATTATTACAATGAATCTACAATAGAAAATCTACTCCAAACTCCAGCAAAGAATACACTATATTCCTATATGCAATATAAACTGAATTACCAAGGAATATATATGCATATGAGTGAATAATTAGGTCTGATATAAAATCGACAGCAAACAAAATAATCAAACCAACAACTTAACTCTCTCAAAAATTGTCAAAACTTCTTCCAAAGTGGTTCTAAACTCCTCCAAATTGAAATAACAAGAAAATAGAAGTGTTAACAACAATAATTTAAGCATAAAATAATATAAGCCAAATCTGATATAAAATAACCAACAAACCAAGTACAAACCAACAATCAATAAAATCAATAATATGCTTAAAAATCCCACCACTCTTCACCAAAACAACTGAAACTGAAACACACCTTCTAAATTGTTGGAAAACCAAGAAACATCAAGTAATAAGGCACATACAACTCCAAATATTCCCAGCATGGAAACCAAGCACCAAGTACATGGTACAACCCAAGAAAATGGTCAACCTTGCTTTAAAAATTCAATTCTTCAATGATAAAATCAGAAAATACACAATTAGGGGTGCCGAGAGAATATACATTGAATGATAATGCATCCATAATGAAATATAAATCATACTAAGAATTGTATATGAAAATCTACTTCAGCCATCAAATAACCAGCAAGCTCAAAACTGGAAATTATCAACAAAATCAGTAATGATGAACCTCAACATGAACTTCTGAATGAAGCACACTCTCAAATGATCATCTAGGGAACCATGGTCTTAGGCCCGAAGAATGATATTAAAAATACTAAGCTCCCCCTTAGTCGGGTTCTGAAATCAATTTAGCAGCATAACTTTAACATATTTTCCAAAGATAAGAAATGAGAGAGGAAAGGCCTTCTTTTATAGAATTGAAGATGAATGTTGGCTTTCCATCTTCCTCCAAAAGGGATGCCCATTTTACTTTTTCAATAATTTAATTTTTAAAATATTTAATTCACCTTTTTTCTCGTCTTCATTTGTACGTCCAAGTTTCCTTGGGGAAATATTAAACATTTAAATGTTTAATTTCTTTATTTATTCTATGAGGTGTCCTCCCTTAATTTACCCCTTTTAAGACAACATTAATTCATTAATCTAGGCCATGGGGCCTAAAATGAATTCTAAAACATTAATGACTTAAAATAAATCATTTCACCAAAATGGGCCTCAAAATGTTGAAAGCCAATTATGCTCCAAACTCCACTGCTCGTAATGGAAACTCAGCTGATTGCTAATGCTACTGCCCAAGATGGCACTGCTAGAACTAAAACTTACTAAAAATAGTAAATTCTAAAAATTTATGCAATGCCTTTGGATGGCATACCACTGTGAAGCTCTCTGAAAACCCAGAAAGAATCCACAATCCAAAACTCGAAACTCCATTGTGTTGGCTAAAACTAGAATGTTTTGGAAAAAGTTGTTAGATAGCGATGCATGTTACACCAATCTAAAGCTCTCCAAAAACCCAGAAAGCTCCACCAGACATGCATCAAAAATGTATACATGAAAACCTTCAAAAATTCCTCAGAACCCCAATAAGATAGGAAACCCTAATTTCACCTCTGACAAGCCTATGATCTTTCGGAAATAGGCTATCAATCACTCAAGAGAGAATGGCTAAAATGGGGACATTACACTGTTTACTCATCTAGTGGCAACGCTAAATTCTAATTATGCAACATCCTTATTGTAGTTTAATTATTCTATTAGCATTTGTTTTTTGAGGAATATGGTGAATAGTTGTAGGTTATTTTTCATACAGTATGATAGGTAAATTATGAACATTTACATGCTTATTCAACAACCCATGGAAGACCATGCGACTTAACACGTAGTCCTGAGAGGCTACCAACACCATACACTTGCCATAATAAGAACCCCCTACTAAGTACTATCCTGAACAAAATACCCTAAAAGGAAAAGTTCCTTCTGGTTTATTCTACTCTCCATTCCATTTTGAAAATAAGGCACAAAATTTGGGCACCATACTTAAGATGTGAGGAGGGCACCATAAGTGGGAGAATAGAAGAAAAGTTTATTGCCCAAATTCATAGGCCTTTGCTTATGGGAAATGTGTATTATTTTATTATTTTATTTATCTATTTCTGACTATTACCTTCTTATCTTTACTTATTGATTATTGTTGATAGCTGGTTTTTGATACAATTGATTGATTTTTTATTTTTTTTGGATTATTGTTGTTATTTCACTTTGTTGTTGCAAACCTTCGAGTGGAAACATTGATGGTTATAATGAGTGCATGAATGAGAAAATAAATCATGTTTATCATACAATGTGAGGCGGCTTTCTTGCTTATCCAATTTCCTCAAAAAAATTGTAAATCTAAAATTTTTACCAATAAAAAACATAAATATATCCTTGTATTTTTTTCTTTAGAGAAAAAAAAGTGACATGAGTAAGTTCTTTGTATTGTAGCATATTTCTAACAATTCAACTATTGTTCCTAGATAGCATTATCACTCTGGTTTTGTTATCTTAGAAAAGAACCCATGTCCATAAGGACACATAGATTAATATTGACTCATTCCATTATACATGAGCATGTAAGTAGGTCTATATACAACTCTACAACTATAAGAAAAAATTTCATGTAATAGAAAAAGGCTAGACAAAGGAAGAGAAAAAAATATTTAAATTTCAAATAATTACCAAGAAGTTTGTTTCTACCATATTACCATAAACATAGTGTATTGTCATACACATATCCTAATTTAGAGGAACTCTATAGTTTCATATAGTTTTCCTATTACAAAATTAGAGATATTTATTTGAATACATAAAATATTAATCTCACAAAACTATGAAATGAGCCAATAGTTGGAAGCTTATAGCTACAACTTGTTTCTTTGAAATTGATCAGCCATAGGGAGGTATGTCTCCTCCCAACTAAAATAGGTCATCAAGCCTT
This sequence comes from Sequoiadendron giganteum, assembly GCA_007115665.2. Classification (NCBI taxonomy): domain Eukaryota; kingdom Viridiplantae; phylum Streptophyta; class Pinopsida; order Cupressales; family Cupressaceae; genus Sequoiadendron; species Sequoiadendron giganteum. The sequence continues at coordinate 491,839,010 of CM021100.1, read as the reverse complement.
TGAAGACTCTCACCATTCCCCCAAGCTATGAGACCAACCAAGAATAGGGATATACACCCAAACCAAAAACATGTATGCACACAAGAGATATTAAGACCATGAAACATGTAGTTAGATACAAAAAACTTACAGGGACTAAGGAAATAATATAATAACACCATTGCTTCATTAGACAAGGGGGCCTATCTCTTAACTAGTTATCACTTTCATGGAAGTCCTACCCATCACTCCCATCACTACTCCTTCACCTTTTCCATTGTAACACTTTTTTATTTAGCTCCCCTTCCAAAAAAAAACTCTCCTCAAAAGCCCCCCTCCAAAATATTTACTCCACCCTATATGTAGAGAGTTACCTAATCTAGGCTACTAGGATGTGTGGCTTCTTTTTTATTTTTTTATTTTTTTAACCCATAAGAAAACATAAAACATATTTTAGTGATTCCAAAACTAAGTGTAGGAAATAAAGGGTTTGGTAGGAACAACTAAACTCACATTTATTCACAAGCTATTCAACAAGGATTGGTTAACTTTCTTCGGTGGTCTCTCCTTCTCCCTTGAGCCAATCTCGTAAATATTCCTGTACACTCAATGCATAGATCAAATACATCAAAATAGGTATACAAATTAAAATGATAACAAATTTAATTATTGTATACCAAAATATCAACTCAACCAAAATCGAAGCATTTATTAACCTCACAACATGGTTATCTCATTTGGGTATGTGTAGGATCATCATGGAAAAAAAAGGCCCTTAAGTGGCCATGAAAATTCAAAAAATCAGAGTTAGGCAAGTTGACGTAAAAAATTGAATAAGTTATCTATATTATTTCGAAAATATGTAAGAATACAATTTGTAGCAAATTGAATGTAGTTTCTAAAATACTAGGTTTTTTTTTTATGAAAATCTATTTGGTGAAAATTTGAAATTTCAATGCAGTAGTACTTAAATTTCAAGAAAAAAATAAGAAGTAGGTGTTTTTCTGACCACCCTAACAACAATAAAATGATAATAGTTTTTTATAAGATTTTAGATATAAGTAGAAGACTCAAGTCTCGATGTGATGCATATATTTTTGTAATTTTTTTCCAAGTACATAATTAATTATGATTTTTTTATTACAACTTGGAAAAAATAAAAAAAACTCGTATGTCTGACAAATTTAACTTGGTGAAAACTTCCTAAATTTTTTTTTTAATCCTATAGTATGCAAAGCATAGAATATGACACATGTTTCAGATTTAAAAAATGTGATACCATTTGAAAGCTATAGATGTTTTTCAACCATCCTATCAATACAGACTTTAGTCGTAACTCAAATAGAAAATAAGTAATAATTATTTATTAAATTAGAAGTAAAGCATAATTTATATTGGTGGAAAGTTGAGAGTATCCTTTAAAAACCTTTTTTGTTTCATCAATTTTAGGTAAGAAAATTTTTTCAACCACATGGGCCATCATGTCACTTACATATCACCATTTTTTGTCCCATCATGATCCTACACATACCCATTTATGTCTTTCCTACTTAAAATAATAATGGTGAGTCACATCACTTCGACATAATTCCATTTTTTTGGATATAATTGTAATTTAAACTTAGTCTACATATAATAACATAGCCTTTGCACAATTACATTTAATAATGACTTCATATACTCTCAATCATCCCAAAATTAGGTAGTCCAACATGATTATAACATACTGCTAAAGGAGAAATAACCATGGACTGATAGCCCAATTTCAATAAAGAGTGATCATAATAATATAAAAACCTATTGAGGTTTAGAGGTCAACTTACCATTATTTGTAAGGTCTAAATCACCTTACTCTTATTGGTATCATAATCATCAATAACATATGGGATTTAGTTTTCTATGTACTATGATTAGCTAATACAAAATAATGCATGCAATAATTACATATCCAAATATAAGACAATTATTTCAAAGTAAATAGATCTAGAACCATCATAAGGTAATTATTACAAAATTAGTTAGGCCTTACATTCCCCTCCCCTTAGTTTAGACTTTATAAACTTTCATTGAAATACGTGAGAATGAAGCGAGGAGCACAGATGGAAATATGAGGAAATTTGGAAAATCTTGTCAATTAACACATCCAAAATAGGTCATTTAACAAGTGCCAAATTTGGCACTCACCAAATGGCACATCACATTTAGCGAGAACCAGATGTGATGTGTTATCTGGCAAGCTCCAAATTTGGTGCTTGCCAAATGACCTACTTTGAAAAAAACTTGAATTTCCCCTCTCTTTGGTCGACAAATTTGATAATGCTTAGAGTACACAGTTTATGATCATAGATGGATAGTTGAGGTTTTACCATTCATATGCTCTCTAACTTGTTACCCTAACTAGATAACTCTTTATCCCTCTAAAGTCTATATCTCTCAAGTCTCACTCCCTCCCACGTGACCTAGACTACTCTCTCTCAATCCAATCCCCTCTCTCAAGTCTCTTTCCCTTCCACCTATATACCTAAATAAATCTATCTCGCTCCAAGCCCATTTCTCACAATCCCTCTCTCTCTCCCCCTTTCTTATCTTTGTCTCTCTCACTCCATTTCCCTCTCTTTGGTCATTATCTTTCTCTCTCTCTCAAGTGTCTCCCTCCTACCCCCTCTCTCTCTCTTAGGTCTCTCACTCACTCCCTATATCTCTCTCCCATTCCCTCTCTCTCACTCACTCTATCTATCTTCCTCTCTCTCACTCTCTCTTAGGTATCTCCATCCCCCCTCTCTCTTTCTCACACACACACACACTCCCTATTTTTCTCCCACTCCATTTCTCTCACTCCCTTTATCTCTGTCCCACTCTCTCTCCCTATCTCAAGTTTCTCCCTCTGACCTCCTTTCCCCCCCTCTCTCTCATCGATCTCCCTCCTACCCTCTCTCTATCTCTCAAGTCTCTCCCTCCCAACCCCTCTCCCTCTCTCTCTCTCCCACTCTATATCTCTCTCTCTCTCCCTCTATCTCTCTCCCACTCTATCTCTCTCCCTCTCTATCAAGTATCTCCCTCCCAATGCCTCTCCTTATCTCTCTTTGTCAAGTCTCCCCCTCCTACCCCCTCTCCCTCTGACAATCACTCCCTCTATCTCTCTTCAACTCCCTCCCTCTCTAACACCCTGTATCTATCTCCCTCTACCTCTCCCTCTCTCTCGAGTATCTCCCTCCCACCACTTCCCCCTCTCTCTCTCAAGTTCCCCTCTCTCTCATGCCCCTATCTATCTCCCTCCCACCCCTTCTCCCTCTTCCTCCCTCTATCTCTCAAGTCTCTCCATCCTACCCTCTCTTCCTTTGTTAGGTATCTCTTTGTATCTCTCACTCACTCCCTCTATCTCTCCAAAACCCTATCTCTCTCAATCCCTCTATCTCTAACCCTTTATCTCTCCCTCCATACCTCTCATCCCCTCCCACTCCCTCAATCTATCTCTCTATTATGTTTCTTCACCCACCCCCTCTATATATATATATATATATATATATATATATCTCAATCCCTCCATCTCTCTCCCATCCCTCTATCCTAAATACCCCCTCTCCCCTGAGTACTCCCTCTCCCTCCCACTCCCTCTCCCTATATTAAATCTCTCTTTCTCACTCCTTGTATCTCTCCCATACCTCTATCTCCCAATCCCTCTATCTCCTACTCTCTTAGGTTTCTCCCTCGCACCCCCTCTCCTTCTCTCTCAGTTGTCTCCCTCCCACCCTCTCCCCCTCTCCCTCTCTCTTAGGTTTCTCCCTACCACCCCCTCATCCTCCCTCTATCTATCTCTCAAGTATGTCCCTCCTACCCCCCTCTCTCTCTCTCCATATCTATGTGACATGTCCCTCCCTCTCTCTCCCACTCGCTCTCTCTCTCTCACTTCCTTTATCTCTCTACTACTTTGTCTCTCTCCCTCCCACCCTCTCTCTCTCTCTCAAGTATCTTTGTCCTACTCCCTCTCCCTCTCTCTTTTTTTCAAGTATCCCCCTCTTACCCCACCTCCCTATCACAACCACTCCCTCTATCTCTCTTCCACTCCCCCCCTATCTCACTCCCTCTATTTATATCCCTCTCCCTCCCACCACCTCTCCCTCTCTCTCTCAAGTAAAGGGTCTAGGGTTTAGTGATTATGATTTATGGTTTAAGGGTAGATGGTGTAGGGTTCAAAGATAGAGAAGGGGTTGAGGGTAGAGGGTAGAGGTTTTAGGGGTTTAGGGTTTAGGGTTTAAGGGTTTAAGGGTTAAGGCTATAGGGTATATAGTTTTAGGGTAGAGGGTTTAAGGGTTTAGGGTAGATGGTAGAGAGTTTAAGGGTTAAGTGTATAGGGTACATGGTTTAGGGTTTAGGTTTTATAGTTTAAGAGTTGAGGGATGATGGTTGAGGGTTGAGGGTTGAGGGTTGAGGGTTGATGATTGAGGGTTGAGGGTTGAGGGTTGAGGGTTAACCATTGAGGGTAGATGGTTCAGGGTTTAAGGGTTGAGGGACTAAGGGTTGAGGGTTGAGGGATTAGGGTAGAGAGTTTAGTTAGGTTTAAAAGGGTTTAAGGGTTGAGGGTAGAGGTTATTAGGTTTAAGGGTAGAGGGTGGATAGTTTAAGGGTTTATGGTTTAACCTAGTTAATACTTGAGGGTTGAGGGTTTATGGTTTTAGAGTTTAAGGGTTGAGGGTTGAGTGTGGAGGGTAGAGGGTTTAAGGTTTAGGGTTTAGGGTTTATAGCTTAAGGATAGAGGGTTTAAGGGTGTGGGGTTTAACCTAATTCAAGGTAGAGGGTTGAGGGTTGAGAGTTGATGGGAGAGGGTGGAGGGTTTAGGGTTTAGGGTTTAGGGATTATGATTTACAGTTTAAGGGTAGTATAGGGAAATTCCTGGTCATCTCAAAGAAACATCCAAGATTAGTAGTGCCTTTGGTAACTTTAATCTCATATACTCAAGTTTCATAATGTCACATAGTATATATGTCTCATATCATAAATTGAAAAATCACTAATCACATGTCATCCCCAATTCCTTTGACATTAATTTCAAATTGTAACATGGTTCATTCACATCACATATTTCATTTTCTCTTCATTTCTAAATTAAAATTGAACAACCACAGTAGCTAGCATAAAATGGTAAACCATCACAATAAGCTAACCAAGCATGTAACATAATCATAATCAAGTCATCATAAGAACTCAAATGTATTAACATCCTAATCAAATCATCATAAAAACTCAAATATTTAAAATACCATGTTCTAAATGGTATCACTAGATGTAGTCAATAATACTAAAACTCAAAATAGTCTAAGCAATAAACGTGTCATAGAGGTGGAACTCACACTAGCGATATGTGCATTTCATTCCAAAATGCTACTACAACCATCCATCAAATGTTCATTGAACAACTGAGTAATTAATAATATAAACAATAAACATGTGTTTTACATTTATTTTAAAGTTGTTTTAAAGTTGTTTTAAAGTTGTTGTAAGCATATATTTTAAAGTTGTTTTAAAAATTTATAATTTCATGGTGCTAGGATACACAATCCTAATGGAGTCATCAAGATGAGTCCACATGTCCATTATGCGGTTTCGTGGGTCACATATAGATCTACTTGAAGCATCATGCAGACTCACATAATCCCTTTAAAAGAAATACGTTGATTGACATCAAGGCCAAGGGGCCAATAACTTAACATTTCAAAGGACTTAATAAAATGACTAATGATACCAAGAACTAGGAGAACAGGTCAACGGAAAATTATAAATCAATAAAATATCAGAAAATCCTAGCAAGAGTGATAATAATTTATTTTTGTATTTCCATGCAAATATTTCATACATAGAGAATACTTAATCTCTTAAAGGAATTTTTTTTTTCTATGTTTATTAAATATTTCATTCCATTATTTTATGCCATTTACATTACTTGTATATAATTTGAATAGATATTGTAAACACAAAATAGTTCTTTACTATAAATGAATACCAAAGAATAACACAACCATTTATTTTATTACCACTACATTACAATGTTACATTATTACATAGATTTTTAAAGATGAGTAGAGAATTCAGGCTCTTGTTTTGTATAAATGGCACATGTCACTTTATATCAGACAAAATTGATTCCAAGCTGATGGGCCACTAGCTACTTCGTTACTAGTGACAATACAAACCATATTCTCAAACCGCGTGGCTTGTCGAGCATGGTTTGGATCTAGGGATCTTGAATATGGTTCAAAATACATAATACTTTTAATAAAATACACCAAAACACCCCAAAATAAAACAACTAATTCTAAGTTGGTAGTGGCGGCTATGGAATCTAGACCATATTATAAAACAAGTGACTTTGAGAATCAATAGGACTTGCCTACCATGTTGGAGAAATGGGAGTCGTGAAGATACAAAATGTACATATCTTGTTTGAGAACCGGAGTGATGTAGAAGATGAGGGATAGTAAATATTCTCCCACCTTCTACATGCAACTTCCATGCATTGGGATAACATACAATGAGTCTAAAAGTCCATAGTTCCTCTTCGAGGGCCTTAGTAGAAATGGAGTATGAAAAGTCACCAACTTTAATTGCAAAAAATAATAAAATAATTATGTGGGATTACTCTCTATGAAATTACTTATCTACATCAGAGCTCCTTGTCCTATTTCAAAACCTGTCTCAGTTTTCAAGTCAACTAGATCTACTTCTTTCCAGTTCCACCCATTCTAAACTTGAAGAAAATTGGTTTTTTACTTTGTAACTACATAATTGAAGGTAGGAGAATTTAGAGTATTCCTAATAATACCACACCACCTTCTTCCTTATTAACCTTGTAAAATGAAAACCCTTATGACAATTCAGAACATTGCACTCAATAATAAATCATTTAGCCTTCTACAAATGATTTAAGTTGTGCCCACTATCCCTATTTATGAGCCACCAATACCACTACCATCCTGGTCCATATTTACTCATGAATCATGTGAGTTTGGGTTACATAATGATAATTATGCAAACGAAAAAACCAACATAACCATGTAACTTAAGTCTTACTTTTATAATTACAATGTTCATTTTGATCAGAATTTGGCTACATGCAAACTGTACCTCAAGTTGACAAGTTGTCAAAATGACCACTCAAATGATATGAAATAATTACAAATCTTGTTTCAATTGATCACTGGATTAATGGCCTCATCATCTATAGTATGTCATTTAGTTTTCAATATCAAACTATCCAATCAATTTCTTCAGGTGTACATATGGCATTAAGCCATAATACTACAACCACACTTTCTTCAAAGAAAGACAATCTCGAAGATATGTGAAAAATTGATTAAAAAGATAGAAAAAAAAAGAGAACATGCCATGTGCTATACTTTCTACCATTTTTAGTATCAATTTATCAAATCAAACATTTTGCTTGCTTTTGCTTAAAAGAGTAACATAATTTTTAATATTTTTAATATTTCCCAAGTACATATGGCATTAATCTGCAGTATCGCATACACATTTTGTTCAATGAAAGACTATATGGTGGATATGGGGAAATCAATAAAAATAATGAGAATTAAATGAAATTTAGAGTACTTAAAGACATATGTACTTTGGATGTACATATGGTGTTAATCTGTGGTGCCACAACCATATTTTCTTTAATGAAAGAAAATCTGGTAGATATGCAAAAATCGATAAAAATATTGAGAGTTAAATGGTAAGTAGAGTAATTCAAAGCATTAAAAAGAGAGAATTAAATGGCTTGTGGTAGCTTAATCATTATCAATGTCCACTAATAAGTCACAATAAATTTCACTCACTTATTAGTTTTAAAAGACACATTTTTATATTGACTAATCAAAAAAGGATTTACAAGAATGGAGACATGAAAAGTATTTTAATTTAAGTAGTTGAACATTGAAGTACATACTACATGGCCATCCTAGCCAAAAATCCACTAATCGTGAAAAAAAATAGTCACAAAAATACATATTAAAAGAATTATTACATTATACAATAAAATATAGACATAATTCATTGCTAAAAAAATATGTAACAATAGCAGAGGCCCTCAAATGGGTATTTGAGAAAAAGTTGAATTTAATTTAACAAAGTAACAACAGAGAAGAAAAGGGAATCACCCAAAATTTCCTCTGAAACTTTGGACTCTTTAATGATTCATTTTTTCGTATCACATAACAGATAACATCTCATATTAACCAGGGAAAAATCCTATGTTGTAGAAGCATGCAATTCCACTTTCTATAAGATTCCACGAATAGGTGTTAACCCACTTTCAAAATTTTAATGCCCAGTGTCAACTCCAATGAAGAAATAGAATAAATGAAAGGCTACAAATAATGTATTGCCAGTGTCTTCACCAAATCTTTATTGAGAAAAATGTCCATGCAATTGGACAAGAAATTTGAAGTTACCTTAGAATGTAGATCACAAGGGTTGTTCTGAAGCCATTTCGTACCCATAATTATTCTTATAGCATCCTCAACCTACACACAAGGAATTGTAAAAACCATACCCAACTTTCATCTGTTATATGCATCATCACTTCTTTTCTCCTAAAAATATATGGGTAGCATGATATGCCATGACAAATCCATATCACAATTAAATTGAGAAAAGAGAAGAAAGAAAGAAAAACGAAATATATTATAAATGATATGAAGAATACCAATTTGGTGAACTATATATAGAATTTAGAATGAAGAAAATCACATCAAATACTCAACACTAACATTTGATTCACAACTTGATGTGATAATATTATTTTGAAAAAAATTAGTGATGAATTTAAGTCATTGAAAAACTAATAAAATGTCAACCATTGATTTTTTTAAATCTAACAATTCTGGAATTATTTTGAAGGTTTTAATTCACAAGTCTAGTGCTTCAGACATTTTCTTCTAGAATGAAACTACAATCATATATCTTGTGATAATATTTGATCTTTGATGAGCTTAGTGCTAACCGTTGATTCCTTTTAGACCATTAACCGCGAGCTCAAGCTAGGTCCCACTAGTGCAGGCCTGCGGGACTCGCTTGATAGTTAATCGCCGATATCAACCATTAATTTTTGTGAGCAAATATTTGTCACCTGAATTTGATAATCCATGGAACTGGTAATCATCTAGGTCGAGGGGCTAGTCACAATGATCACTCCAAAGGATTAATTCATTACTTAAGCGACCTTCAACTATCGATAGCTAGTCAACAATAAAATATTATTTTGGCTATGATGACTTTAGGTTATTTAATATTTAATAAAATTTCAACCATTGATTTTTGGAAATCTAATGGTTCTAGTGTTATTCTAAAGATTTGAGTTCACAAGTATAGTGCTTTAGACATTTTCTTCAAGAATGCAACTGTAGTCATCCATAAAAAAATCATCAATGGATCATGGGTCATATTGATTTGTGTTGACATTTGGCTTCAAACATAATGAATATGTTGAAACTTGTCCCTAGTCCAAACACTTTATGAAAGAATTTGGATCTATGGAAAATTTGTCCTGGAATAGAATAATATGTAGCATTTGATATTTTTTCCATCCATGTAACTTCAAAACATTTGTGAATCACCAACAAAAATAATTTATTTGTTTGAGCATGGATTTAATTCATGAATAAAAATATCTTGTTGGTTTGAAAACACATTTAATTCACCAATTGAAATATCTTATTGGTTTGAAAATAGGTTTTAATTTCCAATGAAAATATTTTATTGGTTTTAAAAAAATTGCAATTCGCTAGGATTTTCCAAAGACTTCTAGCGATTACAAAAGATTCACCAATTGAGATTATTTTTTCCTGAAAAATAAAATAAAATTCCAATAAAATTAATATTTTTATCAGGAAGTATACAATATTTGCCAAGATTTTACGCCTTCGTCGAGGGGGGGTTCTTAAATTTAACCCTATTATTTCCTTATGTTATATTCATTTTTTTATTCCATATGATGGATGCATTATGATGTTTTATGTATTTTATATGGTTATCTGATGAATCTATATGTTATTATGCATTATGGATGCCTAATGTATTTTTTATACTTATATGTACTTAATCGTTATGATGTGATGATTATGGATGAAATGATATATGTAATGCTATGTATGATTTCTATTCACATTAGGCAGATTTAATGTATATGAAATGTGATGTTTGGTTGTCATGTTATGTAAATGTTATGTATATACAACGTGATGTATGCTTAATGAATTATGTATTCAATATGATATGATATGATTATGATGTGGAGTGCCCATGTGGATACATATATTATTTCTATAATGAAATGTGATCAATATTTTGTATTTTCTTATGCAATATGGATGAACTAATATGTTTATGATGATTCTAAGATGCTTCTAACATGATTATGTATGTAGGATACTTTTGTATGTCACAAGACAACATCAAGATATGGCTGGAAAAAGTGTTAGCGTGGAGTTAGTGGAGACAAAGAAAGATTGATATTTACATGAAGAGATGCTAGGCTATGCATGTAATGATCATTTAGCATTAAAAGTTTGACAATTGAACAATAAACACCATAGTATGACATAGACAAAGGTGTACAAAGTTATCCACTTGTAAAATATACAGATAAAAAACAAGGAATGCCATGACTCATACTAGGAGAAAGGTTTCCCCAGTATTTTTTCAAAACAACCACAAACAATAATTAAAAGAAAATAAAGTCATGAGGCATAATCACTCCTCTAAATCCTTCTTGGGACATCCTTGAGGTGGCTAATAACATGACCAAAGAAAAGAAAAAATGAGAAGACAAAGTCAACCAACAAATTCAATAGCCATTAAGATTGTTTTCTAGTATTTGTTTGCTAATAGGATTTGATGAGATTGGTTCACTAATTGATTGATGGGTTGAGGGATTGAATATGTCTAGCTATAGGAGATAAAAAATGTTAGATAAGACATCTAGTCTAGTTTCAATCATGCAACCACCTTTATAAGGACAATGATGGCAATGTCTAATTTCAAGAAGGAGGCATCCTGTATAAGACAAATGGTAGGATCTGGTCTAGTTTTAAGAAATGAGGTAAGTTGTATAAGAAGTTGAGTCTAGTTTCAACAATGCCATCTCTTGTATAAGACCATTGATTGAAAATTTTGATGTTTGATTGATTAGGTTTGAATACTAGTTAAATAGTTAGTATGTTGGTTCATGATTTAATTAAGACTTAGAAAGTTACTCGTGCGTGATCAAAGTGTCTGATTGATTATGCATAGTGGAAATATAGTTCGATGAAATTTGACCAACATGACTTGACACTGAATTTGTTTTTGGGATTTTGAAAATTATTTGGATTTTTTTAGATTTTTGGAGTTTTAACATGTTTTCTGATTTTTTTTGGATTTTTTAGGTTTTCTAATTTTTTTGATTTTTGATATAGTCACCTCTGATACCAAGTATAGGATCTATTGAAGACATGAGTAAAGTACTTACCCCCAGTTAGGAACATGATCAATTTACTAGGTATGGGATAAGATAAGCTTTATTATGGATGGATATGGAAGGTGAATACATGTGAAATGTCAACTGTTATAAGCTATGGGAAGTACAAAAAGGTGTTATTATGGATGACGTGAGAAAGTGTGAAGGTGAATTTATTATGAATAAGGGTAGAAAACCAAATAGAATTATAATAGATGATGTAGACAAGACCAACTATGCAAGGTGCCTGTTTGTGAGGTTTTCACCATGATACTTATCCAAAGTTCCAACCAAGTGATTTTCACTATTGGATGAATTATTTCTCTTTAATATTTTTTTGATTTGTTATTTTCTATGTGTCACCAAGATTTTTCTTTGCCAAGTTTTCATCAAGGTGACAATTTTTTTTTTGTATTTTTAGGTTTTGACATGGCTCTATGAAGCAAGGTGTAGAATTTGTGTAAATTCATACTACAGATAGGTTCTAACAATGGTTCACTTTCTGGAGTTGAAAGCTAATATTCACCAAACCCATATACTGCCATTACAATGTATGTACCCAACTAGTTAAGCTAAAATTTGGATGACCTTGTTTGACGAAGGGATCTAATCTAAATGAAGGGTGTGAATGATGGATGCATAGGGTGACTAATATAGTGAATGAAGTGAGCTAGGGTATGATTCCTATTGTGAAAACTACATGGGCCATCACGATTCATACAAAAAGGATTTTGGGTGACCACTAAGTTATAGTACATGAAGGGGTCATTGTGAAAGGTCAACCGAAGAACATCACCAAGGGAGATGGAGTGATATGATGGATGTGTAAATATGGATGGATTTAATAGAGTGTATGGATTGAGTGAAAGTGATGAGGATGGATAATTTAGTTCAATGATATATTTTATTGACATTCTGCTTTGATAGATGCACCCGGTTATTTTTTTATGAAGAGGCATAATTGGATATCAATTTTTTCTTACTTTCATTCTTGGCTTTTGTTTTTATCTTTTATTTTCGAAATAGATTTTGATTTTGACTAGAGGAATTTCCTTGATCTTTCTTTCTTTGCATTATTTCTTTTGATTCTAGATCTCCTTTTGAAGAATAAACTTTCTCCTTTGATTCTTGAGCTTTATCCTTGTTATTTTCTTGAGGTGCTACTCGTTTGTCCATATTTATGAGGTGGGATGGTATAAGTGAGATGGATGAGTTGAATGAAGTGGATGAGATCGATGAGATAGGTGAGGTGACAAGAATGTGTGGTTCATAGAAGAGAATGGTGATACACTCAATGGATTCTCTAGGACTATCCTTTTTGGCACTGTTAACATCAAAAGAAGTTTGCAAACCCTTAATGAGTTGGGAAGAAGGCTTAGTAGAGGCAATAGTAGGTGATGGATACCCTAACATAGGATGGTCAAAATAGAAGGATTATGGGTTAGAAGATGGATGATATTGAATAGGATCATGAGCATATAGGGAAAAGATAGAGGTGTCATCGGGATCCCAAAAGGTGTCAATCTAGACATGACCATCTATTTGGTTATTTTCACAAATATTTTAAGCAAACTTAAAATCATTCTTGCAAGCTTGGATATCACTAGCAGTATTAAAATATTCACCTATGGATGAATTCTTAGCACAAAATGAATTATCCATACAATACTCTCCACATCCCATTTCATGGATCTAGATCTTGGTTTTAGAAGGTGCAGTGAATGAAGTAGATGATTTGACCAAGGAAAGTGGATCAATTTAATGTGATGAGATGGAAGATGAATCTTCTTGATTAATATCCACTTGAAATTCAGTAGTCCCTCTCAAATTATTACAGTATTAGAAATGATCAAGATCACTAGCTATTGTGATTTCAGTGCCATTGTGGGAAACCTTTAAGCATTGATGGTATGTCGATAAGATGAAATTCATAGCATGAATCCATGGTCAACCAACATGATGTTATAGGGGAGATCCATTTGCAATACTTAGAATGCGGTATCTGATATAGTGGGCCCAAATCTAATACGTAGCAATATGACACCCTTGGAAGAGCATTATGCATCATCGTAGGCCTTTATGATAATTATCTTTGAGGAGTCCACACAAGCTTCAAAGAAACCTAATGGAATAACCAATTAGAGTACAAAAAATTGAGCTCCACCATCTACCATGACTCATCTATTTTTTTTTTATTAATGTAGACTTCTAGGTGCAAATGGTCATTGTGGTTGGATTTTTGTGTTGAGAAGTCTTGGTTAGAAAAGGTGATGTGGAGAGTGTTGGATAATTATCCCACCATTTTATAGAATCATTTGACATCAAGGTCAGTAGGCATAAAAGTGCATTGCAATTCTTTTTCTAGAATAGCTTTTTGTTCAGGAGATATGTAAAGTAACTCAAGGAGAGATATCTAAGTAGGTGTCTTCCCTAGGTGCTCTAAGAGGTGATATTGGGAATTTTTTTGTTGTTTAGGGGGAACACCTTGTATGGTCACCTTGGTTCATCACATTAGAGAAACACATTCTAGTGGCTTCTTGATGGTAATGGTATAAGCATGGTTATCCAAGAATCAAATATTATTTATAGTATAGTCATAAGAAACATGGATGAAGTTAGCTTGATCATTGGTCTTTGTAACCGAACTGGAGGCTTTCCCTATCCCATGATCATGAAAAGGATTCTTAAAATGGTATGGTTACTATTGGAGGTCGGTTGTTGGGTTTTTACTTCTATGATTCCATTTTAAATGAGTTCTTGAATTATGTTCTTGAGTTTTCGACATGACAAAGTTTTGTGTCCTTTAGTATGGTGATATTCACAAAAGGAATTATCATCCCAGCATGATGGTTTAAACTCTCCTATATCATATTTCTTTACCTTATGAAGTTGGGTGACCTTAGACTACAAATTTTTTTTCAAGATGGATTCAATTGGTTCCCCTAAGGGAGTGTATTTTCGTCTTGGTGGAAAATTTATTTGAGGTGCATGTCCTTGGTTGTTTTGGATGGTGTTTCTTGTTTTCTCAAGGACATGTGGTGAGTCATTTGATACATTAGATCCTTTAAGGGTGATTTTAGGATGAATTTGGTGTATTTTCTTTGCATCTAAAACTCCATAATTTATAATATTCCTATTGTGAGCCCAAAACTTGTTTTTTTCATTTGAGGTACTTTGGATGTTCTAATTTTTGTTGAAATTTTTAATTTCCCCTTTTACAATCAATTTATTTTTTAGCGTAATTCCTTTCTCCGCAAATTTAGTGAATTTAGTGCAATAATGGACTTGTAATTGGTATTTTAGTTTTGTGACCAAGTTTTATATGAATATGACAACCCTTTTTTTCTCAAATATCTCAAAAGGACATCGACTATCTAAACTTCTCCATCTTTGAAAAAATGATATAAATGACTCATCTTCTTCTTTTTTTGTATGACACTTAATGTGGCTATGGTAATTTCTTTTTTAATGTTATAAGAAAAATGTATCGCAAATTTATCAGCTAGTTCATCCTATGTTCATATGCTTGTAGGTAAGTGGTAAAACCATTTGAGTGTTTGTCCTATGAGAATCCTTGGGAATAATCTCATGAGGTATGTATGTTTAGATGTGATGTTTATGCAGGCCATGTTAAATTCCTTCACATGTTAAATTGGGCTCCCCTTTCCTCTATACTTGGTAAAATTTGGAGTAACATAGTTGTGAGGAAATGGAGGCATGTATATGCTCTTGTCTTGAGTAATTTTTCTTTGTTGATATTTACATGATGCCGACTTGTCCTTGTAGTGTAAGAATTTGAGTTTTCAAGACATCAAGTTGAGTCAATGATGTGTCCACTAATTTTGCAACTGCATTATGATATGGTCCCATGTTTGAGTCTTGCAATCCAATATTTTTGATGGATGAATTGGTGTTGGTCCCAAATGTGTCTGATAGGTTTTGGTTTTGAATGTTATGAGTGAAGGATGGAATTTGATTTGTGATTTTGGGATTGAAAATTGGAATATGGTTAAATGTGTGGAGGATTCATATTAAATTGTGTTTATAGAGGGCTTGAATTTGTTTCACCATGTATATTTTATGTACCATATTATTGAAAAGGCCCTTGTGTGTTGTTCTATAAGAGAATACTTGTAAAAGGACCTTGTGATGATGTATTGGATTTTAATTTAAAATTGGTATTTTGTGTGGTGTTTGTCTGTGGCTTAGGTCCACTGATGCAAACCTTTCACATTTTTTTGTTTGACTTTTTTTTCCCTATTGAAAGGGGATTGGAAGATGAAGCACCCATAGCATTAGATGATGAGCCAATGGATTAAATGTTGTACAAGGGGGTTGTGTCATAGCTTGTGAACCTTGTGTTCCAAATAGTGGTGCCATATTGACCATTGTGGTATTTTTTGATGTCCCTCCTAATGGAATGGTAGTATGTATTTGTGGGATAGTGTGACTAGGAGTACATGCATTGTGTCCTTGGTTGTGTGTAGTCTCATTGATTTATATTGCGGTTAGTGTGTTAACATCACAACCATGAGGTTTTTTAGCTCCACTTTGTAAAAAAAATTCTAGTAATCATTGTGGGTCTTGTGCTACCATCTCATCTAAAAACCATGTCACACTACGGTCTTGAGTTGTTGCCTCAATCTCCTCTTTAGTTAGAGGTATTTGGATGTCTTTTATTGTGAACATTTCAAAAGGATTGGGAAATGATGATCATGTTGTAGGTGTCTGATTGGATGAATACCTAAACTTCATGTTGCTAGTAGGATTGAAAAAGGGGTCTTCATTGGCGTAGTCCATTTATTTTCTTTTCCTTTATAATCTTGTTTGGACCATATAAGACTTGCAAATGTGATGAATGGTATATGAATTCTAATCATTCTAATGTTAGTACCAGGACTAAAGTATGCAACTATGCTATTTTTTTTGGGTTTTTCAATGTATAATAAATGACAAATGATGATGCACTTATGGCAAGATTAAGGCACAAAGTGATAATAAATAAAATTGAGATGTGGTAATGTCACTATCATCTAAAATATATGGTGTGACTATGAATAAAGTATGCAAATATGATTTTATGATGAAGGCTATGGTATGAAAAAATTTATGATGTGAAGAAAAATAAATTTTATGGACCGAAGAAGACACTACTAATGAAACTAAGATAGTCCAAAGTACCAAATCTAATTTTCAAGACCATAGAAAGATCAAAGAATAAAGTGATGATGACTTAAAAAGTAGATGTTAAACTAGACTCATGAGTTTAAAGGACCAACTCAAATGAAAAAGATTGATTGATGAAGTGACAAGGTCAAGATAACCTAAATTTGTGAAAATGATTTAATCAAAAGTCTGATAAGCCTCCTCGTCTAAATTCTACAAAAGTGTATGTAACTAATGAGTGTCCCAAGGTTTGAATTAAGGTGTATACAACTAATTCAATTGTAACATTAATGACATAAAATGGAATGAATGATCTAAAATGAGAAAGTTTATAATCTAATGAGATTATTCAAATCAAGAATTGATCCAAAATAAAACCACACTAGAATTTCCTATCAACTAGAAAATGTGGTTCAAGATCTTTTAAATGTGTTTTATTGTCTTGTATATGTGGTGCATAATTCTCAACAAATGTGGTTCTCTATTATTTTGGTTAGGGTTTACATTCTAGAAGATGTGGTGAATAGTGTGTTTAGCCCTAGTTTGAATTTTTTGTATTTATATTTTGTCTTGGGTTTTCGTGAAATGTGATGTCAAACAAAATAAACAATCTAGAAAAAAGTCTTAGCTATTGAGTGAAAAAAAATTGTGAGTGTTATGTGTATGTTCAAGGGTTATTCATGTTGAAAATGAAGGTAAATTTATAGCTTAAAACTTGTAAAACTATGTGACTGTAGATCTAGTTACGTATTATTTTTCATAATTATTTGTGTATGATTAATCTGTCTAGATCAATTTTATCATTTGTATAAATAGACAGAAGATTGTGGAAGAATGAAATAAAACATAGAAGTGACACAACATATGCATGAAGAAACCCTTTCGAGAAAAAACTCCATTAGAATCAATAGTGCTTATATTATTTAACCTTACAATAATATTATAATAATGTTGTATCAATCCTTGATTGATATGATTCATTTTTCTTCAATAATGCTTCTTCACAAGCTGCAAAAAAGCCTCTTAAAAGTCTTATGCACTTGCTGAACTAAATAGACAATTATGAGCTTTGTAAACACCTAAGAGTTGTCAATTTTAAGAGAATAAAGCTCCTCGAAAACCTACACCTAGATTTGGAAAGTATAGTTCCACCATGTAAACAAAATTCAAACAAAATTCTTCCTCAAATTTGGTGCCGCAAACTGAACACTTAAATGAACTTTGGTCAAGAAGATATCTTGTCAAATCCACCTCAAAGTTGTCACTTGAGAATGGTCCCACTTAACTCAGCCTTGTAAATATATTTTCATGTAAAAGGTCTAACTAAAAGATGCTAACTTGGGCACCCAAGATGTATCCAAGTCAATCTTTGTTAGCTGAAACATATCTCTCCCTCAATTTATGCAAAAAATATGCATGATAGATCATCCCTACTTAATAAAAAGTATCCACCAATTTTTTGTCATGCAACTAGAGTCATTAGTCAAGTCAACTAGTATACAACTCAAAATAACTATGTGTAACTAAAGATAACTGAACCATAATTGAACTAAACTTAATTGAACTGAACTTAATTGAATTGCATTGAACTAATCTAAACTAATCTAAAATTATACTGATTATACTAGACTAGTAGTCCCACTTCATTCTTGTAAATATCAATCCCTATTTTTTATGAACCTCGATATGTATTACTGAAGTGTTATCAATCCTCCAAACAATTAACTAAAAAAAGGTGGGTTCCACCTTCCATGTGGGTGCCCCATGTGTTGGACTATTATTTTTGAACTCATCTTGGATGCCCCCACATGTTTCTATTATTTAGGAATAAAAAATAAATGTCAATTTATGTTCATTTCATTCAAATTTAATATCTTTCTAATCCTAGTGTTGGGAAATTATTTCGAAGGACTTAGGAGATACATGAAATATGTTTAGGATTACAATTAAATCGCATCCTACCCAAATTTACACAGGTCTAATCATAATTTGAAAATAACTCGCACACATAAATCACTTCCTATCCCTAAGGTCAATAGCCAATGGTAGCAAATCTCAGGTGCAAAAATTAGAATCTCCTTCGATGCAAGTGGAGGGACACCTTTAGGGGCTGTATGTAATATTGTATTTGCAAGAGAGGATGGATAGGGGCCTCCAAGACTAGAAGGATAACCAAATCAATAAGGGTGGACCTCTAACTAATTTTCTTCTAGTCATTGCTTGGGGACTTGAATCCTCATGAATTTATAACAAGCCACTCAAGGCTTTAACCAATCCTACTTGGTTACTTAGAATACCATGTGGGAAATTCCCCTTTTGGATTGGCACTATATGACAAAGGCTAACATCAATTTGTACTTGAGTTTGATTTTACCCTTTTATAGAGCAGCTCGAGGGAAAAATCATTTTGGGTCGCCAATGAGGTCTATGTTAGCATGTGTCTCAACGGTATCTACCCCTCTAAAGTAGTATAAAAAAGTGATACAAATACAATTATTTTGATCTCCAAGATCATACAAAAATGTGAGGAAATGAAAGTGTTGAGAAGTTTTTTTTATTCCCAAGATCATATAACCTATGAGGGAAGAGCATACACACCTTAAAAAGGAGAAAAGATCTCAAGATAAAGAAAACAATGATACTTTTTAATCCCAAATTAAAATTATATAAATCAAAGACACTTGCTTATTTTTAATTCTCAAATCCAAATGTTCCTACTTAAAAATCAAAGAAAAATAAAACCCTACAAGAACATAGATTAGTAGTCTCAATAGTAATGTCTTGTCCCCACGAATGCCACAAGCTACCAACAAAGTATCAATAACACAAAAAACTCTATTCTACCAAATAGAAAAGAATAAAATAAAAAACTCCTAATTAAAACCCTAATTAACAATAACAAGAAAATGCATCTTAAAATGTAACACATGTGAACCGCTATTCTATAATAGATGTAGCTAATCAAAATATGACTACAAAAAAATGGAAAATGAATGCAACGCACTAGATAGTGATTGTCGTGAACTAAAAAGTGATTGCGACAAACCAAAAAGTGATTGTGACTCCCAATTGAAACATATGTAGTGAACAACCTAAAAGGTACAAACATACTTCAAATCTAGCAAATTTTAGAAAATCTTGAAATAGAAATAATGCAATTATCCTAAAACTAGAAAGCTGAGAAATGATAAAAAATTATGAAAATAGACTAATAAAATGATTTTCCCTATAGCTAAGCAAATTTCACTCTGGGTGCTATGAATGTGGCTTTTTGTCTTTGTAAATATATCACAAAATCTATCAAATGCACTGTGTTGTATCGTAAATGCATCAAATTGTCTCTCAAATGCATCATTTGGCTTTACTAATGCGTTGTGGACCTAAAACTCAAAAATATTTCAAATCTAGCTAGTTCATGTTCAGTTCACTAATGTAGAATAGGGAAAAATTAAGGGGAAAGACATGAATCAATAAAAATTAAACCCTAGAGCCCTAAATCAACAATGAAGTAGAAATAAACATAGAAACTCAAAAAAATGAATAAATATTACCAATATTCTTATGCCATGGTTGATTCACCTCCATTGTCGTTCTCCATCTTTCTTTATATGCTTGATTTCCCTCAAATTTTGAGTATGCAACAATAAGCCTAGTGATAGTGATAGAAAAATATTAAAGATTGTACTTGTCTCCTTGAGTAGCATGTATTGGAATTGAATCTATTAGGAGTAAAATAACAATGATCGGTCTCTTTCATAGAAAACAAAATTTGAATAAAGGAATATGATTAAAAGCACATATGACATTAAAATAGGGCTAGGGAAAAATTAGGGCAAAGATAGGGCTTGGTTAAGGATGGAAAGTTGAGATTAAAGGTGGAAATTAAATGAGATGTTTTTGATAAAAGGGTAAAATGGGTTTTACAGGGACCCGAAACCACTAAGATTACAAGAAAGCAAAAGAAGCACCAAAGTTCCACACAAAAAAAAGGCTACCCAAGAAAACTAGCAACACCAAAACAAAAAGGACCAGGAGGGTCAGGAAAGAAGGGACAATAGAGGAAGGAAACCCCAACAACTAATCTAGAGATATAAGGATAGATTTTGTCTCTACCTCCATATCCTGCATATCTTTAACCCCCTGTTTAAAGGTTTGAACCATATTTGGAGTAAGGGGGGCCTTTCGCTTCAAGTTGGCACGGGTTCTTATGTTAAAAGATAAGAATGACATGGATAAAGAGGTTGACATAGAAAAAAAGGTTGTTGCAGTAAATTAAATAATTATAAAATTATTTAATTTAGGAGAGAAATGAATAATTAAATAATTTAAGCAATTATTTAATTATAGAAGAAGAGGGAAAGTTGAATTTTTAATTAAATAATGAATTAATTAAAAAGTAGAGGAAAACGACAAGTTAGTAAATAATTAAATAAATAAAATTTATTTAATTATAGAAGAAGAGGCCAATGAGTAATTAAATAATTAAAATAATTATTTAATTATAGGCAGGAAAATAACAAAAATTTAATAAATAAAATTTATTTAATTAATAAAAAAGAAGGAATAAAAGGAAAGAGATGAATTAGTTAAAAAATTAAAATTATTTAATTAACAGAACAAATATGACTTAGGCTATAATAAAATAATTATACTTAATTAATTATTTAGGGAAGAAAGGGAATTTACGGGGAAAAATGGTGTTCGCAAGCTTAGGACATTTTTCAGTGTCTACACCAACTATTGGTAGATGTCTCTAAACATTTAGATATATGGGAATTTCCCTTAGTATGTTTTGGAAGATCAATGTTGTGTTTCTTCATGATCTCTTCTAGAGATACAACCCTCTTTAAATTAAAATTTGTCATTATAATTTTGTGATCCATAAAAAGCACATGGACCTCTTCTTTTCTACTTTAAGTTCTAAGAATTAATTCCTAATTGTTAAGATGATGTGGGTTTTTTGTCTAATTTATTCTTATTCTTATATTATTGCTTGTTTCTTGATGTTGATCATCCCTTAGGTTTGTTAGGAGATTTCATACCCTTTTCGTTAGGTTTATAGGGATATTTCTTATATTTTGCCTAATTTTTTTAAGAGGTGATAACATCCATGGGGATTAATTTAGATTGTTTTCTTGCAAGTCCCTCTATTTAGAGAATCCATTAAAGATTAAAGTAAGAATAAAATATTTTAGGACCTTTTATCTTTGAAAATTTAAGAAGATACTCTCTCTCTCTCTTTCTATCTCTATCTTTGTCTCTATTTGTCTCTCTTTGTTTCTTTATCTCTCTCCCTCCCTTCCTCTTTCCCCTCTCTTAGTCCCTCTATTTAGATGAAAGACCCATCCTACCTAGACAACTCTCTCAGTCCCTCTATTAATTTGACACTATCTAGATAATTCTCCCTTCATCCCTCTATCCCTCTCTAGCTCATTCCTACCACCCTACCTAGCTCTCTCTCTCTCTCTCTCTCTCTCTCTCTCTCTCTCTCTCTCTCTCCATATGTTCTTCCTCTCTCTCTCTCCCTCTCCCTTTGTCATCTCTCTCTCTTCCTCCCTTCATCCTTCACCCAATAACTATAATATTTTAAATAATTATATTATTTAAATATACATATATTATTTAAGTGTGCATATCTTGGGCATTACATTAGCTACTTTTTCTCAAAAATTTACAATTAAAAAATAAATATTATTTTTTAGTGATATTATATAATGAATACACTTTAATCAATGAAAAATATATTATATCTCTAATAAATTAAACTATTATGTTATTACAATAAAAATATTGTTATTTTAATTATAAAATATTTAGTAAAGACATAAAAGATAATATTAATATAATTTTAATATTAAATTATGAGATAACCTTAATATAAACAATGCAAATTTAGAATTAAATTTAAAATATAAAGTTACAATTCTAATATTAGATTATAAGAATATTAAATATATTAATTATTCAAATTCAATGAAAAAAAAATATTATGCAAAAGAAATTACATTAAGATATAAATAATTAATGAAAAATATTAATAATAATAAATTATAAATATTATTTAAGTGCATATATTGTAAAAAATGACTCCATGGGAAAAAAAATTCTTTATATTATTCCAAAAAGATTTCAAATATTTCAACCAATAAAATTTTAAATATTTCTTATAAATATACCCTTTTAACACCAAAATTTTTTTAACCAATCTTTTTTAAGAAAAATAATTCCTAAAATTTATAAAGTTCAATATTTTCCATGTTGACTTTAAGAGATTTTATTTTCTTTAAAAACAAATGAATTAAAAATTAAATTAATAAGAGATAAAAGTATATATATTCATAATTTAAAACTAATAACTATTTGCATAAGAAATTTTTTTTTTAAATTGACTAATATTAAGAAAATAGTATTTAGAACTAGGGGGGAAGACCCAGTATCTGCCAGGACTAACTTCACGCAACCATAGAATCTAAACCGTACATCGAATCAAATTTTCTTTTTATGGGTTTTTTTCGCTCACGAGTTAAGAGCTTATAACTAAGGTTTTGGCTTTTGGGCAATTCGGTAGAGTGCAGGAGCATTGGATATGTGCACGGAGGTCAAAAAGACACCTTTTAGAGGTGTCGTCTGCTACCTACCACCTAATGTCCCAGTACTTGCTAGCTATAACCACCAATTTTTTTAAAAAAAAACACCTAAATGTGTCACTATTAACATTTAAATAAAACTATTATATCGTTCAAATCCGCTTAAAAGTCAATGGGTCTAATTCACGTTGGCACCTTAAAAATCACTCCTACATATTAATCTCCTTACTTTAGCACCAGACACCAAACACATTACACCCCAACTAATCTTCATTTCGGGCCCGATTTAAGCATATGACTAATGTTTTTTTTGGTGGGCACTCCATTATTTCCCATCATTTTAGCGCGCACGCTCTCTACAAGGTTCTCATGGAGATGGAAGTTAATGTCGACTGGTCTCCACGACGATGGAAGAACAGAAAACATCACTTTCCTTTGAAAATGCAAACAATGGTACTAGTTGATCATTTTCTTCTGCATCTTTCATGACCCATGAAGGGTTTATTTGATGATGGAAAAATTATTACTACTTGTTTATGAAATAAATCATTCCTCTTACACGCATTTTTGCAGTGTGCTATTTGATTTTGTTGGGTCATGGTGCTAGTGTTTTACACATGGGTTTTTTTGGGGCTAACTGATTTCCTCTCCTCATTTTGCTACATTCTTTTAGCCTAGTAAAGTCGATTATATCATGATTTTGTCTGCAAAAATGATAGGGGAATTTCGTGGGTTTGAGCACATGTCTGCAAAAAATGATTAATGGTTTGCATCGATCTTTTTATAAAAAAACCCATGTGAATACGAGCATAAATCGACAAACCCATTTGGTATACACCATTTTTGCGAAAACCCTTGCATTGTTTTTCGAAATACAGGATTTCTTGTGGTTAAATGATTAAATACGACCTGGTAAAGTTGATTGTATCATGATATTGTCTCCAGAAATGATGAGGAATTTCGTGGGTTTTGACCACATGTCTGTAAAAAATGATTAATGGTTCGCATTGACCTTTTTATAAAAAACCCATGTGAATATGAGCATAAATCAGCAAATCCATTTAATGGTCACCATTTTTGTGAAAACCCTTGCTTTTTTTTTTTCCAAATATGGATTTTCTTGGAGTTAAATGATTAAATATGACCTGGTAAAGTCGATTGTCTCATAATATTGTCTCAAGAAATGATGAGGAATTTCATGGGTTTTGACCACATGTCTGCAAATTAATCTCATGAAACCCTTGCCTAGAATATTCCACATCTATCTGAAAACACACTTATGTATTCCTACAAGTGAGGAATTATTATTGTGAAACCCTTGGTTAATTTCTTGTGCACATTTCTAAAAACCCAAGTGTGTAATTGATCTACTTCTGTTAAAATTAATATCCTATTGTTGTTGAATATAGCACAACTTCTTTCATTTACTATACAATGTGCTTAGTACATTCTACTTATAGTTATTTTCATGAGTTGTGCATTTAACATTTATATTTATGCACTGTCTTTTTACTTTACTTTATAAGTAAGTGAACGTCTTTTTCGTTGTCTTTACAAGATCTACAAAACAAATTCTCCTAAGTTTTGCAGCAATTCTTTTATATCATTTACTACATTTTTGTTGGCTGCCCAGAACAACAGCCTAGCATTTGAATACATTTCCTTTGGCTATCCAATACAACAGACTAGCATTTTTTTGTATTTTTATACTTTTCATTGGATGTATAGCAGGCTAGCATACATATATTTGTCATTTTACATTCTCTGTCTCTTGTTCATTCAACAAATTGATATATATGTGTCTATCATGTTCCTATCCTTTGGGAATGCAAATAATGGTACTAGTTAATCATATTCTTCTGCATCTTATTAAATTTGTAAAAGAATGTGTACCATTTTATTTTTATATATACCTATAAAACACACATTAAGTAATGTGTTTCAAATTGTAAATGAATCTATGGAATGTTTTATACATTCATTTACAAATTATGTGTATGTTGTCTCTTGTTCATTGAGAAGATTGATATATATGTCTGTTTCATTTAACTATCCTTTGAAAATGCAAACAATGGTACTGGTTAATCATTTTCTTTTGCATCTGCCATGACCCGTGAAGGGTTTTTTTGATGATTGAAAACTTATTACTCCTTGTTTATGAAATAAATCATTGCTCTTACATGCATTCTTTCCATGTTCTATTTGAGTTTTGTTGGGTCATGGTGCTATTTTTTTCGCCCACATTGAATGTATGTATGCATCTATGTATGTATGTATGTATGTATATATAAAGTTGTATGTCCATGGTGTTAGGTAACAACAAACATCATTCTCCTTTCAAAGTGTATGTATGTATGTGTATGTATGTATGTATATATGTATGTATATGCATACATACATACATACATACATACATACATATATATATATGTGTGTGTGTGTATGTGTATGTATGCATGTATGTACATTGTACACATTCTTTTAAAAATTTAATAAAATGCAGAAGAAAATGATTAACCAATACCATTGTTTACATTTTGAAAAGGATAGTTAAAGGATACAAACATATATATCAATCTTCTCAATGAATGTATGTATGTATGTGTATGTATGCACATACATACATATATATGTGTGTGTATGTATGTGTATATTTTAACTATCCTTTTCAAAATGCAAACAATGGTACTGGTTAATCATTTTCTTCTGCATTTTTTGGTGGGCAGCCCATTATTTCCCATCAGTTTACCATGCGCGCTCTCTTGAAGGTTCTCACGGTGATGGAAGCGAAAGTTGACTAGTCTCCATGACAATGGAAGTGAATGCCAACTGGTCTCGAGGTAAAATCAAACATCATTTTCCTTTGAATATGCAAACAATGGTACTAGTTAATCATTTTCTTCTACATCTTTCATGACCCGTGAAGGGTTCGTTCGATGATTGAAAAATGTTTATGAAATAAATCATTCCTCTTACATGCATTTTAGATGTGTGCTATTTGATTTTGTTGGGTCATGGTGCTGGTGTTTTACACATGGGTTTTTTTGGGGTTAAATGATTTCCTCTCCTCATTTTTCTCCTCAGTTTTAGCCTGGTAAAGTCGATTGTATCATGATTTCGTCTGTAAAAATGATAAGCGAATTTCATGGGTTTGAGTATATGTCTGCAAAAAATGATTAATGGTCTACATCGACCTTTTCATAAAAAACCCATGTGAATACGAGTATAAATTGGCAAACCCATTTAGTATACACCATTTTTGCAAAAACCCTTGCATTGTTTTTCCAAATACGGGTTTTCTTGGGGTTAAATGATTAAATACGACCTAGTAAAGTCGATTGTATCATGATATTATCTCCAAAAATGATGAGGAATTTCGTGGCTTCTGACCACATGTCTGCAAAAAATGATTAATGGTCTGCATTGACCCTTTTATAAAAAACCCATGTGAATATGAGCATAAATCGGTAAACCCATCTAATGGTGACCATTTTTGTGAAAACCCTTGCATTATTTTTCCAAATATGGGTTTTCTTGGGGTTAAATGATTAAATACGACCTGGTAAAGTTGATTGTCTCATGATATTGTCTCGAGAAATGATGAGGAATTTTGTGGGTTTTGACCACATGTCTACAAATTAATCTCATCAAACCCTTGCCTAGAATATTCTACATCTATCAGAATACACACTTGTGTATTCCTATAAGTAAGGAATTATTATTATGAAACCCTTGGTTAATTTCTTGTGCACATTTCTAAAAACCCAAGTGTGTAATCGATCTACTTCTACTATAATTAATATCCTATTTATGTTGAATATAGCACAAATTCTTTCATTTACTATACAATGTGCTTAGTACATTCTACTTATAGTTATTTTCATGAGTTTTGCATTTAGCATTTATATTTATGCACTGTCTTTTTACGTTACTTTATAAGTAAATGAAGGTCTTTTTTGTTGTCTTTACAAGATCTACAAAATGAATTGTCCTAAGTTTTGCAATTTTAGGCACGAGTATACATAATGTCGAAGTACAAGTTCGAAAAGGTAGACAATTAGCTAGAGCAGTGGGTGCTGCAACATAATTGATCACAAAAGAAGGTCGATTGACCACATTAAGATTACCATCTAGGGAGGTTCGTTTAATATCTGAGAACTTCTCAGCAACAATTGGACAAGTAGGCAACGTTAAATGGAAAAATAGAACTTTAAGTAAAGCTAGGTCCAACCGATGGATGGGTAAACATCCTGAAGTAAGAGGATTAGATATGAATTTTGTGGATCATCCTCATGGGGGTGGTGAAGGAAGAGCTCCAATTGGCATAAAAAAACCCTTGACCCCTTGGGGCTATAACGCACTTGGAAGAAAAAGTCGGAAAATAAATAAATATAGTGATGTTTCAATCCTTCGTCGACGTAAGTAGGAATAAACGTCGTCGTAAATCCATTTTTTATTTTCTATCAATAAAAATAAAGGTAATTAACCATGGAATGTTCACTAAGAAAAAATACTTTTGTATCTAATGATTTGTTGAGTAAAATAGATGTTCTAAACATCAATAAAGAGAAGAGGATAATAGTCACCCGATCTTGAAGATCTGCCATTGTACCCGCAATGATTGGTCATACTATAGATGTTTATAATGGAAAGTTGCATTTACCCATTTTTATAACAAATAGTATGATAAACCACAAATTAGGAGATTTTGTACCTACTTCCATTTTTCAGGGACATGCGAAAAAGGATAAAAAATCAAAAAATGATAAAAAATAAATAAATAAATAAAAGAAAAAAAATTAAAAAAGAGAGAAACAATAAAAAAATTATCATTGTATATAAATAATATACATTAATTCATTGTGGAGGATGAAGATGAAATTTATAAATAGGGCTTCAACTAGAAAAATACAAGTTGTAGCTAAACATGTGCGTATGTCTTCTAATAAAGCACATAGAGTAGCGCATCAAATTCATCATTGTACCTATATGGAGGCACTTTCAATACTGAATTGGATGCCTCATAGAGCATGTTATCCCATATTAAAAGTACTTCATTCTGCAACCGCAAATGCATATCACAATATGAATATAGATAAGGGCTCTTTATTTATCTTTGTGGCTGAAGTGAATGAAGGTCCTATTTTTCAAAGATTTTGACCTAGAGCTCGGGGACACGGTTATCCAATTCAGAAACCTAATTGTCATATAAGTATTACATTGGAGGATTTAGATGACTCTAACTCAATTATGGTAAAAAAATAGAAAAAAACTATGCAAATAGATGGAAGCATAATCCATTTATGTCGTAAATATACTACTACTTGCAAAAAAAGTACTAAAAAAATAATGCATGGGAAACAAAATAAATCCACTTGGTTTTAGACTTGGTTTTACTCAAAACCATTGTTCCCTTTGGTTTGAAGAAAGTGATTATTTAGAGGATCTATGAGAAGATGAGAGAATATATAATTGCATTGAAAATTATGTACAACATATCAAAGGTTCGATAAATTCTAGTTATGATGGAATTATGCGTATAGAGATTCTCAAACAAACCGACTTGATTTCGATACATATATATTGAATTTGTCAACTTGTTTATGGAAAAACAGGGCCAAGAAAAAAGGGTAAAGAAAAAAAGGGTAAAGAAAAACAGGGTAAAGAAAAAAAGGGCCAAGAAAAAAAGGGCAAAGAAAAAAGGGTAAAGAAAAACAGGGTAAAGAAAAAAAGGGCCAAGAAAAAAAAGGTCAAGAAAAAAAAGGTCAAGAAAAACAGAGTGAAGAAAAAGATGAAGAAGAAGAAATTAAGAAATTAAAAAAGGAAGTACAAAATATTCTTGTACAAAGTATGCTTGATTCTTGTTATTATACGGTTCAAACCGTCTATGGAGTATTAGGGATCAAAATTTGGATCTTTGTTTAAGATGAGAAATATCCTTTTATAATATAAATCTTAAATTCTATAAGATCAAATTAAAAGTATTAAATATCTTGGAGTAGTGCTATGCTTAGTGCGCGACTCGTTGAGATCAAGCTTTTGCCTTCTTTTCTAAAATTATAGAGAACTCAAAATAAAAACAAATTGGTCTCTAGTATATTTTTTTTTATTAATTACTAGGACCCAATAAGATAGTTATTTAAATATAGATAGTTCTATCAAATAAACAAAAGACTTTTTAAGACGAAAAGATAAACCTATATCTCTCGTATAGCGAAAAAAGAGTCTTTGGTAATGCAAGAGAAGAAAAAGTTGAGGAAGGAGAAAAAGATAAAATGAATTCTTATTTCTTACAGTATTGTATGGTTCATAAATAACCACCAAAGAGCAGTGTGATAAAGCATAAGAATTATCCTGATTATTTATATTCGATCAGTTTATGAGTGAAAAATAAATAAAAATTTGATTCTTGTAAGAAATATAAATAAGAGCTCCATTGTAGAGGGTAAACCTAAGCAGCCATTTGAAAGCTATGGAAATGATGGAACCTGTGACTGCATAAGATCATATAAAAATCTTAATCATTCGTTGGAAAGGATGGCGAAATAAACCAATAAAGCATTAATTTCATTGGAGTCCATAAGTCTACCCCAAATATTGAAAGATTAAATATTCGCTTGTAAGATACTTATTGAGAAGTACCGATATATTCTTCACAAGGAGCCTAATGAGAAGAAAATTTCATATCTGGTTCTGAAATAGAGATGGGATTCAATAAGTATTAGACAACCATCGACTAGAACCCAAAAAGAACAAAATTTTGTCACCAACATAGCGGAAGAATCAAGGGAGTATCTTCTCAGGGAAATCACATTTGTTTTGGTAGATTTTCTCTTTAGGAATTGGAACCTATTTGGATCACATTTGGGTAGTTATAAGCAGGAGGATGAGCAATTACTCGTTATGCCCATCGCGGCACAAAAATATGGGTACGTATATTTCCCAAAAAACCTACTCGAATGAGACTTGCAAAAATACGTATGGGTTTTGGGAAAGCCAAGGGATCTCCAGAATAATGGGTATCCATCATCAAACCAGGTCGAATACTTTATGAAATAAGTGGAGTATCTAAGACTATAGCTAGAGCATCTTTTCAACTCATTGCAAATAAAATGCCTATACATACTAAATTTATTACTAGTTCGCATAAATAATGCCGAACCAAAGAGATATTTCTGGTAGAAAAATATTATTTAATTGATAAGAAATACTTTTTTCTGCCGAGGCAACAATTCTTTTGGAGGAAAAATGATTCAGTCCCAAACTTACTTGAATGTAGCAGACAACAGTGGAACCCAAAAATTAATGTGTATTAGACTGCTAGGAGCAGGTAATCGTAACACTGCTAATATCGGCAATATTATCATCGCTATAATTAAAGAAGTAGCACCTAATATGCCTCTACAAGAATCAGAAATAGTTAGAGCCGTAGTTATACATACGTGTAAAGAACTTAAACGTAGTGATGGAATGATAATACAATCTGATGACAATGCAACAATTGTCATTGATCAGAAAGGAAATCCAAGAGGAACTCAAGTTTTTTGGTTCAGTTACTGAGGAATTAATAGAATTGAATTTCACCAAATTAATCTCATTAGCTCCTGAAGTATTATAATTATACACTATCTAAAAGTAATGTCAAGCATATTCCTAAAAAAAGATAAACATGTCTTTATACTGAGCTTGTAAATTCCTAAGAATTAGTTCGTCATGGGTAAGGATACTATTGCTAATCTAATGCGTTATATAAGAAATGCTGACATGGTAAAAAAAAAATAGTTTGAGTGGCAGCTACTACTATTACCGAGAACATCACAAGGATTCTTCTATGAGAAGGTTTTATAGAAGATGTTAGGGAACATCGAGAAGGTATAAAATATTTTTTTGTTTTAACTTCAAAATCTAGGGGAAGGACGCAAAAGAGATATATAATCGCTTCAAAGTGCATTAGCAAACCTGGTTTGAGAATCTATTCAAATTCTTGAGAGATTCCTAAATTTTTAGGTGGAATCGGGATTGCAATCCTTTCTACTTCGCAAGGAATAATGACTGATCGAGAAGCTCGACAAAAAAAATAGGAGGGGAATTATTATGTATTTTATGGTAACTCCAAAACAAAAAGTAAATAGCTGAAGAGCTTTATATTTTTGCCTCCAATATTGGAATGCCATTAAAATAATATTGAAAAAATAGGTTCTTCATGATATTCACTGAATACTGAATATTATTCAGTGTCAGCAATTTGGCTGACAAAGAAAAGCTATTGAATTTATCAAAAAAGGTATTGAATTTATCAAAAAAGCTATTGAATTTATTTAAAAAAAGAGACAAATCCTTTCTTTTTTATTATTTTTGTTTTGTTAAATTTATTTTATTTAAACATAATGAAATTTTTATTCCTCTTTTAGAAATGTAATAATTAAAAACTATCCACTACAAAAAAAAGGAGTCTAGTTTTAAACATAATGAAATTTTATTCCTCTTTTAGAAATGTCATAATTAAAAACTATCCACCACAAAAAAAAAGGAGTCTAGTTTTAAACATAATGAAATTTAATTCCTCTTTTAGAAATGTAATAATTAATAACTATCCACTACAAAAAAAACAAGTCTAGTTCGAATGGGTACCAAAAACATTTTTTTCGTTCTTGAGGGCGTAGTTAGCACAACATATCCTAATGGTATGTTTACAGTCTACCTAGATAATGATATGTTGGTTTTAACGGTTGTATCAGGTAAAATGAGATATCAAACAATACGAATAGTATTGGGAGATAGAGTGAGAGTTGAATTACCTTTTTACGATTTAAGCAAAGCACATATAATATATAGATATCCCATCAAATGAAACGATGATGATAACTTTCTACTTGCTCCCAATGA
Source organism: Sequoiadendron giganteum (assembly GCA_007115665.2). Classification (NCBI taxonomy): domain Eukaryota; kingdom Viridiplantae; phylum Streptophyta; class Pinopsida; order Cupressales; family Cupressaceae; genus Sequoiadendron; species Sequoiadendron giganteum. Next base: position 491,806,904 of record CM021100.1, on the reverse strand, counting down.
ATTTTGAGGCCCTTTAAATCTATAAAAAAAAACAAGATTTTAGCATTAAATAAAGGACCAAAAATATGAAAATTTGTGCTTTTGTTCACAAAATTTGTGAAAAGTGTCTCCTAATTCATAGACAGAAATGCCTTCTTGTAATTTGTTACAATCTGAGGCATAAACAAAAATAGGCATAATTTCTATTATTATTGTATATCAAGATATGAATTCTAAAATAAATTTCGACAGCTAATTTTAATTATAATATAGAAATATATATATATATATATCTCTATATTATAAATATATATAGATATAATAATTTTTTTTACTAATTTAAATATAAAAAATTGATGAAAAATTATAATAAGATTTGTGTTGTGTCAAAAAATACAAAAAAAATTGTGTCAAAAACTAGAACAAAATATTTGCCACGTAGAGCTACAAGAAGATTTTTGTCACGTAAAACTAAACATCGAATACTTAAAGGACTTATTTATGTTCAAGGAAGTTTTCGCAATACCATTCTTACTATTACAGATACATGAGGGCAAGTGGTTTCTTGGTATTTTGTAGGTGCTTGTGGATTTAAAGGTACAAAAAGACGTTCACCATTTGCTGCTCGAACTACAGCAGCAAATGTTGTTCATACCTTAGTAAATCAAGGTCTTCTGAAAGAAGCAGAAGTTATGATAAGTGGCCTTGGTCCAGGGAGAGAAACAACATTACGAGCCATTGTTAAAAGTGGTATACAATTAAGTTATATACGTGATGGAACTCCTATGCCACATAATGGATGTATACCTCCCAAAAGGAGACATGTGTAAGAATTGAATAAATTGAAAGAGAAAGAAATGATTAAATTATTTATTTCTATAATATTATGAATCAAAATAAAATAGCAGTCTCAATTAAGATACCAAAATTGAAGTGCGTGGAATTTAGAACAGAGAATAAGCATTTTAATTATGGTCATTTCACTCTATCTTCACTTCGCAAAGGTCAAGCTAATAGAATAGGCAGCACAATAAGAAGAGTTTTACTCAGAGAAGTAGAAGGAACATGTATCACACGCGCTTAATTTCAAAATATATCAAACGAATATTCCATGATAGTAGGTATTGAAGAATCAATACATGAAATTTTGATGAATCTGAAAGAAATTGTACTTTGAAGTGATGCATACGAAATTCGAGAAGGATGTATCCATGTTGTCGGACCAAAAAAAGAAACCCCTCAAGATATAATGTTACCACCTTCTATGATAATAATTGATACTACACAACATATAGCTAACATAAACAAATCAATTACCTTAGATATATCATTACAAACTGAAAAAGGTCACGGATATATTATTCAAAATCCAAATAATTACAATTCTAAGGACGAATCTTTTCCTATAGATGCTTCCTTTGTCCTTGTTCAAAATTTCAATTACAGTATTAACTCCTATCAGAGCGAAAATTAGATACAAGAAATTCCATTTCTTGAAATATGGATGAACGGAGGATTAGCGCCTAAAGAAGCACTTTATAAAGCGTCTTAGAATTTGATTAATTTTTTCCTTCCCTTTTCAAATGCAAAGGAAGAGAACATCGATGGAACAAATAGTCTAAGCGACAATATTACTCCTTCCTTACCTATTTCGCATATATCGACTGATACGAAGAGAATCGATTTTGATAAAATGTATATTGACCAATTAAACTTCTCTACTAGGGTATATAACTGCCTTGAAAAGGCCAATGTAAATATAGTATCGGACCTCTCGAATTACATGGGAGAATATTTAATGAATCAAACATCTTGTGGAACAATTTGTCAAAGAAATATTGGAATTGATTCACCGAGGAATCCGGTTTAGATTTCTCAATAAATAGTTATGTTGAATCTATCCATTCATTCCATTCTTTTAAGTTATTATGGAGAGTAATTGGAAGAAATATTTGACCATTTTATAACAATATTAGAAAATATCTTATTCAAAAAAATATATCTAGGGAGAGACCATTTGTCTTAAAGCAACTACTCCCTAGATATATAAACAAAATATTTCCCTCCTCTCCTATATTAAGATATTGTAAATTATATCAAATTGGAAAATACCTAGAGTTAAAGATTCATCGATAGGTAACATTTCCCCAATACCTAACAAAAGAGCTACTATGGTATTGATTATGAATACTGTTGTAGCTACTGGATGCTGAAATGGATTTAAAATTGATTCACATTCTCCAAGAAAGGGACTGTCAATAGTCCTGCAGGTATTGAAGCCATTAATTTATTAGGTACTGTACGAAGTATTTAAAATATGGGGAAAAAATACCATTCAGGTAATATTTCCAAAGGAGTTGCAAATGGATTTGTTGGTTCACCAATCATTGATGGTTCTAGAATTGCTAAACCTACAGTACATGCAATAGTACTAAAAATAATTACTAGAAAAATATATAAGAGATCATTGGGCCAAGCGGGCTCACCATAATAATTATGTCCCATGCCTTTAACTAATTTATTCCTTAATACAGGATCATTCAAGTCAGGTTTCTTTGTTATTGGGATAAGTAGATTATTATGAATCTATCCCCCGAAAGAACCGAGCATGTCAATTTGGATCATCCAACTTGAGCAATAATTGAAATTAAAATAATGAACGATCTATCGTTAGAATAAGTATAACTAAGAAGATCTATATAAAATTCATAATTTTATTGTTTCGTATGCCCAGTACCCAAGTAAGCTCACAAATTAGATCATGATCAATATGCCTTTTGGATCATCTTATTCCTTCTAATCTATGTTCATCTTGATAGCCACAAATTTTTTTTGCATACAAGGTATTCACTTGTTACTGATCTGGCCTTTTTCCTTCTTTAGACCCCTTCTTTTACTCCAATAGTTTACCCTATTGAAATGGAAGGGAAATGCATTCATTTTCATACTATGAAAAATAAATGAAAATTGAAGTAATAAACTGGACTTGGGTATGTGCAGCATCATGATGGACCGAAAGTGGCATATGTAAGCCATTTGATGGCCCATGTGGCTGACGACTTTTTTTTAAACCAAAATTGATGAAATGAAAAGGGTTTTTAGAGGATATTCTCAGCTTCCACCAATATAAATTATGCTTTAATTTGAATTTAGTAAATAATTATTATTCATTTTCTATTAGAATTACGAATAAAGTCCTGATTGATAAGCTGATTGAAAAACATCTATAACTTTCAAACGGTATCACATTTTTTGAATCCAAAACATGCATCACATTCTATGCTTCACATAATATAGGATAAGAAAAATAAAATTGAATTTCATGAATTTTTGACCAAGTTAAGGTGGTTAGACATACGAGTTTTTATATTTTTTAAAAGTTGTAATAAAAAATTCATAATTAATTATTTACTTGGAAAAAAATTATAAAAAAAAAATACATCACATCGAGACATGAGTCCTTTACTTATATCTAAAATATTATAAAAGAATATTGTCATTTTATTGTGGTTAGGGTGGTCAGATAGACACCTACCTCTTATTTTTACCCTGTAATTTAAATACTACTGCATTGAAATTTCAAATTTTCACCAAATAAATTTTATTTTTTTAAATAAAGGTCTAGTAGTTTAGAAACTACATTCAATTTTCTACAGATTCAATTTTTATATTTTTTTAAAATAATATAGATAACTTATTCAAATTTTTACATGAAGTTGTCTAACTCTGATTTTTTGTCTTTTTATTGCCACTTAAGGGCCTGTTTTTTCCATGATGATCCTGCACATACCCACTTATGATATGTTATTACTATTACCTAGATCTCACGGATCCTAATTAGGATTCAATGATAGAAATAACTCTCTTGGAACACAACAAAGTGCTCACCTTTTACCTAGGTTCTAAACTTCTTATTTTTGGAAAGAAAATTGGGACATAGACACATTTCGTGATGAATCTTTATATGGCAGATCCTAAAATTGATCTACACAACCTAACCAATAGTTCAGGTCACACACTCCCATAATCCATTTTCTCCATCTGAGATGAGTATCTACTTCAATTCTTTATATTAAATAAAGAATACTTCAAAATTGAAAGGAGAAATCCGAGAAACATGCTTTCTTATTTCCCTATTTTCAGTAAGAAATATTCGTGGCAATGATATATTGTAAAATAATAGGTTTTGAATACTGATTCAAAATGTATATTTCCTTTCTATAAAGGACCTGAAATACCTTACTTGCAGATCATTAGAAAGTGCATTAACATAAATATAGTAATAAGAAGGGGTAATATGAAAGTGTGTAAACTATAAAAATGAGTCAAGGTAGATTGACCCACACTAACACTTTCATGCAATAAATCTACCAATAGATCTCCTATTAACGGAATGGCCTCAAGCACACCAATTACAATTTTGACTACCCAATAACCAATTTGATCCCAGGGCAAAGACTAATCGGTTACACCGAAAGGTACAGTTAATACAGCTAGAATTACACCCGTAACGCAAGTCAATTCAGGAGGTTTTTTGAATCCACCTATTAAATAGACGCGAAATACATGTAAGATCATCATTAAAACCATCATACTTTCTGACCACCGATGGACTGATTGGATTAGCCAACCGAAGTTCACTTCAGTCATTATGTATTGAATAGAGGCAAAAGCTTCTAGAACGGTGGGATGATAGTAAAAAGTCATAGCAAAACCAGTAGCTACTTGTACCAAAAAAGAAATCAGTCTGATTCCCCCTAGGAAATAAAATATATTCACATGAGGAACATATTTACTAGTCATATCATCCGCAAACTCTTGAATCTCGAGATGATCTTCAAACCAATCGTATACTTTATTGAGATAGGTAAACTCAAATTCCCCATTTGAAAACCGTAAATGAAAATTTCCTTTCACACGGCTTGAACAAGAACACCCAAATAATTTTTTGAACAAAGTATATGGTTTGTAAAATACCAAAATATTTGATATTTCATTTATTTGTACAAAGGAAGAGGATTCACAATAATCCATGATTTCCTACAATAAGAAGAAAAATAAACTTGATAGTGATAATGCTCAAATTTCAAGTTGGCTCATTGTTATGCAAAATAAATCGCTATAGGCCTTTTGAACGACCTTTTATCCTATTCATGATATAAATCACCTACAAAACAATTAGTATGGATGATCAATAGGAATTATATTGTCGAGATCTAAATAGATGAATAAATCTAAACCTAAGATTTTCATTTCACCCCGATAATTTTTTGAATACTCGAAAGGTTTTATGGGTTATAACCTTTCTATTTCATTCTTACTTACTTAATGAAATAGACTAACTAAAGAAAATGAAATACTATCTCATTCTTTAGTCAGCCTCAGAATAAAAAGGAAGAGAGATCCCTTAATTTATTATCATAGTTTTTTTAATTATTAAGAAGCTTAGTCACAAGGTCTCAAAAATAGGCATAAACCATAGTTGAGATTTTCTTGAATATTTTACCTCGTGCTCCAAATATTAACTATTAGAGCAACATTTAATGAGGTAGAAAGACCATCTTTTTTTTATGAAGACAGCAGACTGGTTTTTTGTACTAGAATAGAGATCAATTTTAACAAGTCACACACCCATAATTTTGAAAATCCTTAGATAAAAGTAATTAAACGATCAAACTACCAGAATGTAATAACCTAAAAATGAAAGCTATTAAAAAAAAAATCTTTCTTAATTCTTTTTCTTTTAGATGAATTCGGGATCTAGGCAGATTTTCTAGTTTTTCTAGCCCCAAGTAACTGGAATTTTGTCTAATAAAATGGAAGAATTATAAATCTCTAGAATAATTCTTAAGAATACTGCAAATAGAGCCATTGCAATACCCATAAAAGGAGTAGTTCCCCATCCAGGAGCAACTTTACCAGATTCTATATTAAGTGGTTTAAAATAATTTCGTACAATAGTTTGTATTGGTCTAGTTTTGGAAGTATCATCAACGGTCTATGTAGCCATAAAAACAATAGTATTTGTTGAGATCTAATTAACTTTGTATACTATTATGCATATATACATACATAGGATTACCTACTAATGGAAACTTCAACCTTAGTCCCTATCTCCATATCTTGTTTACTTGTTAGTTTTACTGGTTATGCCCTATACACCACCTTTGGGTAACCTTCTGAACAACTTTGAGATCCTTATGAAGAACATGAGTATTAGTTGAAAAAAAATGACCTTCTTGATGGGAAAGGTAACTTTTTTATTATAAGTAAGGAGGATTTGAAAAATAAATTATTTTCCCCCTATATTTGGAAGTTTCGAGGGTTCTCAAAAGAAAATAGAAAAAAAAAATGATCCCTAAGGTTGACACCAAAAGGAATGTATAAACCAATGCTTCCATAGATTCGATCGTAGTTTACAATTAATAGAGATAGATTTCGTACTAATTACAAAATTTTCCATAAAAAAGTGGAATCAAAAGATTTTGATTCCTGAGATTCAAAATCTCAATATTGGATTAACGAATGGAGAAATACCATATTATACCACTTGTGTTTTAGTAGTTGGATCTCCCAGTTTTTGGAATGCCTCAAATTCTACTTGAGCATCCAAGTCTGGATCAATACCAGCTAAAACATCTTGAAATAGAGTTCTAGCACCATGCCAAATATGTCCAAAAAAGAAAAAAAGGGCAAATGTAGCATGCCCAAAAGTAAACCAATCCCTTGGCCTACTCCGAAAAACACCATCCAATTTCAAAGTAGCACGATCTAACTCAAAAATTTCACCTAATTGGGCACATCTAGCATATTTTTGACTATAGAAGGATCACCAAAACGAACTCCATCAAGTTCACCACCATAGAAATTAACAGTTACACCTAATTGTTCCACACTATATTTGGATTCCGCTCTCCTAAAAGGAACATCAACTTTCACAATTCCTTCTTCATCTACTAGAACGACTGGGAATGTTTCGAAAACGGTAGCCATACGACGTACAAAAAGCTCATATCCTTTTTTATCTTTGAAAATAGGGTGTCCTAACAAACCAAAAGAAATTCCATCTCCATTTTCCATTGCACCCACCCTGAATAACCCCCCTTTAGCTGGATTATTCCCAATGTAATCATAAAAAGCAAGTTTTTTTAGGAATTTCTGACCAAGCTTCAGATAGACTTAGATTTTCAGCTAGATTGGCATGAACCCGTCGATATATTTATTGTTGGAAGCATCCCTAATCCCATTGGTAATGAGTAGGACCAAATAATTCGATCGGAGTGGTTGCGGAACCATACCACATTGTTTTGGTCACAATGAAAGCTGCAAAATACACAGCAGCAATAATGTTGGATTGGACAGTTTCAATATTTCCCATACATAATCCTTTGTATAAATATTGGGAAGGACAAACATTGAGATGTAATAGACTTGCTAATATACCTAATATACCTACTGCAATATGATGAGAAGCTATTCCTCCAAAAACAAAAGGATCAAAACCTTTAGCTCCCCATGTCGGATTTTCATGTATTTTTCCAGTTAGTCCATAAGGATCAAACACCCATATTCCAGGGCCATAGAAACCAGTTACATGAAATGCTCTGAATCTGAAACAAGCTGCTCTTGAGAGGAATAAATGAATTCCAAAAATCTTAGGCAAATCTAAAGAAGGTTTTCTTGTACGGGAATCATAGAATACGTCTAGATCCCAATATACACAATGCTAGATAGTTGTTTAAAAGTACAAGCTAGAAAATGCAATATGTGCCCGACCACACCTTCATAACTCTGAATACCTAGATTAGATATAGGTTCTCTGGTTATACTCCATCCACCCCATGAATCCTTTATTCCTAAATGAGTAAAAGGTATAACGAACATACCTTGTCTCCACATTGGATCAACAATAGGATCGGATGGATCGAAGACTGCTAACTCATAAAGAGCCATTAAATTGGCCCATCTAGAAACTAGAGCTATTTGCATTATATGCATAGAGATTAACTAGCCAGGATCATTCAACATGATGGTATGGAAATGATACCAATGCAAACCCATGAAAATACCCCTTTATCAGAAAAACTAGACACTATGTAACTTTCTCGCATTAGAGAAGATTATGCTATGGAGTTAGACCTTTGTCTCAAGGATGAACATCTATTAATACAAGAGTTTAAAAAAATAGAATTGAGAAGCGGATATATTTTATCATTTATATGTACCAATATACAATGTGGAAATTGGTCCCATTTGTTTTGTATCAAACAAAGTAAAGTAATAAATTACTTTACAAAAGACGTAATGAATTAGGTATTTTATGAAGAAAGGCACGCCCTCTTATTTGGTCCTATCACTCATTTGATCTTATAATCTATCTTTGTAATTGAAAAAAAGACTATTTAATATACTTTTGATATAATAATGAACAACTTACCCTCTTTTTTTGTGCCTTTGGTGGGCTTGTTTTTTCCAGCAATTACAATGGTTTTTCTTTATTTCTATATTCAAAATGACAAAATTCTATGAATCTGATCAATATATATACCTATATATATTTATTTTGTCTAATATAAGATAAAACCTTACTAAATAGATCTAAATAGATATTTCTCTTTATTTAGATCTATTCATATATGATAAATAAAAATCTATGGATAGAATGTAAATGTATATGGTATAATATGTATAATACATAGTATATAGACTCGTGTGTGAAAGAATAAATCTTTCTTACTTATACTTCAAAATTTGTGTATATAGACATTTCAATATAGAGATTGATATTTTCATTTGACTCATACAATGAAGTATCATTTTGATAATCAATAAGTTAAGGACAAAATCTCCATGTTAAAAAAAAGCACAGACAAAAAAAGATCATGGGAAAAGAAGAATAATAAAATCATTATAGATCTATACTATTAAAAAAAAGTGCTTATATGTATATGGCTAGTTTATTAATATAGCCAATTTATTAGAATGACTTCGGGGTTGGAGTGAAATTTTTTTCAATCCCTCGAATTAAATAGGACGTAATTTTTTATGAATCATCGATCCAAATGAATTTGGATAGAACACATAATAGGGTCTCGAAAAATAAGCAATTTTTTTTCCCCCTTGTCTCCTCTTTTTGGGTTCACTAGGATTTTTTGTGGTCGGAATTTCAAGCTACCTTGGTGGAACTTGATACCCTTATTGCCATCTCAGCAAATACTTTTTGTTCCACAAGGAATTGTGATGTGTTTTTATGGGATTGTAGGTCTATTTATTAGCTCTTATTTGTGGTGAACTATTTTGTGCAATGTGGGTAGTGCCTATAATAAGTTTGATGAAAAAGAAGGAATTGTATGCCCTTTTTGTTGGGGATTTCTCAGAAGAAATTGTTGTATTTTCTTCCAATTTCTTATTAAAGATATTCAGGCGATCAAAATGGAAGTTCAAGAAGGTATTTTTCCTCACCGTGTTCTTTATATGGAAATAAAGGGCCAACAAGATATCCCCTTAACTCGTACTGAAGCAAATTTGACCCTAGGTGAAATGGAACATAAAGTTGCCGAATTAGCAAATTTTTTGCGCATATCTGTTGAAGGATTTTGAAATGGGGGAAATTCCTCTTTTATAATATATGAATGGATAGATCTCATATTAGTATATACCATAAAAATTTTGACATAACATTTGTCTGGAGGGGAAGTATAGTCAGTTTATTTACACCAACACGAAATGTTACTTATAGAAGCATACCGGTATTCTTCGATAGTTCGCAAACACTTTATATCATTCTTTATCTATTAGATGGGGACAAAAGGTCTAATAAATATGGATATAACATCATAAAAGAATACAATGAAGTAAATGCCTCTAGTTTTTTACACTTTTTTACATATGTGCCCAAAATTATTTGATCTCCTATATGTACCAAAGAGTACAAATTTGGTATTATTAGACTTAATCTTCAATTTATTTGCTGCTCAAATTGGAGTTTTTCTTGTATGTTGCAAACCTCCACAGTAAAGGATTTGGTGAGAATTTATATTGTTTATAATTAAAGCATCTATCCTTTGATTTATTTCTCATTTCGGTTTAGTTACCACCAAAGGGGTTTGACTTAGGCAAACCCTTATTTCCTAACCCCAACATTTTCTTGGCATTTGCATGTATTTTTTAGGTTTGTATCTAGATTTGGTGAGGTAAAAAGTGTTGGAGAAAGTACAAAAATTCCACTCAAGTCACATCAAAGAATCAAACCCTAGATGGAGCAAAAAGACAAGTTGTGGGCCATTTTTAGGAGTTTCAGACACAAACTATTACAAAGGAAGGAACTACCAGTTGGGACCCATAGAATAGAACCCTAAATCCTTGAAAAGCATCAAGAGGACTAGGTTGCCACTATTGGCAACCTTGTCCCTATCCTAAGTTTTAAAAATAGTTTTTATATTTTTGGGTACCCTTTTCCCCGAAACCTAGCCTAACAAAATTTCTTGATAAAAGGACTAGGTCACCCAACTTGGCGTAAGTGTCCCTCTTCCAATTTCATACATTTTCTAGAATATTTCGAGACCTCTCATTTGCAACATCATATTTCCAGGTGCACAAGTTCTTATCCTTCCCATTTGTTTTCTGTATTGCATCTATTTAGGTCATTTTAGATTAATCTGCATTATTTTAGATTTACTTTGTTTACATTTCATACATTATATTAGTATCATTTCATTTTTTCATTTCTAGCCACACATCATACATACACACACATCACTAACTTAGTCAATCAACCCTCTCTTTGAATGCAACTTCCAAAAATCCAAATAACCACCAAGTGGAAAGAGTGCCATTCCCACACACCAAAAGCTCCTAGGGTGAAAAATCCTAAGGCCCTAGTAGAGGGGATCCTCTTGCCCTAGGTCCAGTGTTATATTTTTGGTGGTTCACTTCCAACACACATTGCCACTATTGTTTAAATATCAATAGTACCCCTTATTGAATGGTTAATTCAAGGCTTTATCCTTTACTTTTGGCAAAGTAAATTTTATCTATGTTGTTTTAGATTCTCGTGAATGAAATTTGGAGAAAAGAAGATTACACCATTTTAACTCGTTTATCAAAATAAAATAAGATAATAAAAACTCGTTTAGTCTTCCATCAAGGACACCCTAACTGTCTCTGATAAGAAGATCTAGGGTTGGGATAGGATCAAAGCAATGCCCTAGGGTTTTTTGTTCTGATCTTATTTCTAGACTTTTCTTGGGTAGGTTTGTTTTTCTAATCTTATTTCTAGACTTTTCTTGGTCAGCGAGAGATCATTGTTTGAGTGTCTCTTCTATACAGGTATCTTCATGTATTTGTTATTTCATTTGTTTAGGTCAATGGCACTCTCATGTGTAACTTGTGTGACTCCTATTTTTTCAGTCGTGTAATATAAGTTTTGGCAACCATGAGCTACATATTTGCCATACATAATATATGGCATCGGCCAAATGACCACTACCTATGGGATCCACAACTACCTACATCGGCCAAGAGTTGTGAGGCTTAGAGGGAGGTCAAAGGAGGCAATAGGACTCCAACTTAGGCCTGTACGATTCTTCTATTCAAACTCTTGTTGGATGGTCCGTCAGGGATCCAATATGAGGCAACTACCTAAAAGAGTTAAGCTTCAAAAAAAAATTTATCATACAAGACAGTATATTAGGTTCAAGTTGTATTTATTTAACTTGCATGTGGCTTAAACTTTTATTGTAGCATTTTCTCTTATACTGAATCCATAATTAAACTCAACTACAAACAAGAAGGGACACAGCTAGAATGTGAGTTTCCTTTTTAGGAATTTTAAGGGGAGAAGTATTTGTATATGAGTTTTCTCAATGACCATGTTTAAATATAAAAATAATTACACAACATAATACTACTTCTACATTTGGCCTTTTTGTCCTGAAGTAAAATGCATTGTCTATTATTAACTGACAAATACTAACTAGGTAGAACCTATTTACTCTAACATAGAATAAATTGAATCATGTATGCATTCAATAGAATTATTGAAAACTGTTTTACATTATGACAACATGAATATATTTAAAAGAAACAGTATGAAAATCTCACTTATGAAAGAATTTCCAGTATAGCAAGAAAACCTTGACAATGAATACTTTCATGCATCCTTTTCCCTTTCAAGTTTCTTTCCTCAACTATCAAAACAAAATGGTATAACCATTTTCATTTATTTTTGTAGTAAGGAAAATAGATTATGTCTAAAACTTAACATTCTTATTTCAAGGCAATGTGACAAACTTATAGTTTAATATCCTACTTAAATAATGCATTCTTGTAGTGAATTATGCATTTTATTCCAAATAATAAAGACTAATATATTGATATTTCACCGATTGAATGATATATCCCATTTTCTAAGCATACATTATATATTTTCTTTTAATTACAAAAACTAAGAAGCTTTAATTTTATTTTTTAATTTCTCATTGCACAAAATATAGAATTCAAGTATACAAGGAAACATAGGGAACAACCACAATAGAGTATAAATATAATATCTCATTCTCTTGCATAACAACGTAACCACATAAATACACATGTTTCAAACAACATTTATTTACTTTATACACTCATTGGAATGATGAAAAAAAATACTCTTTGGAACTCTTAAACAACAACTACATACACCAAATATAATAGTGTGATAAGGAGGAATATTTTATTCACATCTACACTACCATGCATATTTGCACATATCTAGTACAAAATCTATATAACTAAAATAGAGACAAATTTACTGTTTTACATCAACCTTTCAATACAATAACATAAATCTCAACAAGGTGTATTTCTTTGAAGGTAACACTAATACTGGTAAAAAAAGAACATAGTTGTTTTCAAGTTGTGTGTTCTTCAACCTATAAACTACACAATACATAAAAATTTTTCCATAGGCCATGGGTGCTCACCTCCCAGCTTTTGGTTGGAAAACCAACCACCCCCGAGCAAGGACGCACCTTGGGAACCAGGTATATTCATGCAATTCACATATATTTAACACACCAAATACTCATAGAACATTTACACACCCACCCAAGGGAAATTTCACATAACAAAGAGTTCATTATGAACCCAAAACGGGGAATGGGGGGTGGACTACGCACTCCATTTTTGTGACTAAAAAATCAACACCCTCGATAACCATCACAAGTTTCAACCCTTCATTATCAACCTTTCCTTCACATTTTGTTATCCACCCAAGTCACCCTTAACGTTTCACAAGAAATATGGCTACTCATACCCCTCTTTTAACCTCTCCTTTCTAAGGAGGAATAACATGTCCCCATGTAGGTTCCTACTCCAACCATTCCCATATTGGTACGCTCTATCCAAATTTGGGTGATCCTATCCCACTACAACCCTTTTTTCCAATAATATACATAGAAAAAAAGATTTTAAGGAAGCATTTCAAAACACATAAATACATGTACATAACTTAAAAATTTAATACATAAGAAAAAAAAGGATGTGGTGAACCTACCTCAATCCAAGATTTAGAAGAAAGTGATGAGTGTGAGAAAAAATCCTCGTCCTACACGTTTTCTCTCCAACCTCTCAAGACAAATCCAAGAGCTCTCCACAAAAATTACAACTCCCAAAAAAGAAGAATGCAAAAAATGAGAACCCCCAAAACCCTTATTCTTGTTTTCTTTATAGGAATTCAAGTTTTAATTCCTTTAAGTGGGGGAGCGTCACATGACACTCATAAATTCACTCTCCCAAGCACATTCACCTATGTGTTCTCACACATGTTTGAGAGCTTGGGAGACTTCCAAGACAACATGGAGAAGTGGGAATGGAAAGAGACTAGTCCCCATCCCACTTCTCAAGACCTTATTTTCTTCAAACCTCTTTAAGGCCCCAAAAAGGGTACCCAATCATGAAATTGACTCAAAATTCTAAGTTATAAATGTATCTACCCATAGGTACTTGACCTAGGGACCTTTAACCCATAAAAACACTTTAAGAACATAACTTTTCAACCTCCAAAAAGTTCCCTAAAGGTCAAATCCGAGTTTGTACACTTGGGTGGACAACTCACCATCTAGATGGATTTACATGGCAATAAAAAATAACTAACAAACATTTACAAATAACATTAAAAATAAAATACATTACATAATGGAACTATAGTCCCCCCATGTAATGCCCCGCCATGTAACCCTAGAGGAAGTTGCAATTAACTACTCAAACATACAATTTTTTTTATTTTTGTTTAAGTAAAATTAATATGCAAGATCACTACACATTGCCAACAACCCCTAAGGTTATGAGACTGAGTTTCTCCTAATAACCCACAAACAACTTAAACAAGAATTTAAACCATAAAATTTATTTACTAAAGAAATCAAGAACATATATGTTCCATACAAGATAAACTACTTCATAATTGTAAAAGATATCATGGACAACATATAGTAATAATTAAACAATAAGATTACATCTCTCATTCCCCGAAGGAGGTAAATCCAATAAGCATGATTACAATTTACAAGTTTCGACCTCGATAAAAAATGAGGGGTAGTAAATTACAAGAGCAACTGAAATGAATAAAGCATAAAAAGTAATTGGATCGCATGAGCTCTCCAACTAGAAATCTCATCCACATGAACAAGAAGAAAACCCAATGGAGTAAGGTGCACGACACCCAACCAAGTGGTAACCGAAGGCCCACCCCATGTGCTAGGAGATAGTAACAAGGAATCCTAGACAAGGCCATCTACCTCTAGACACATGATAACATGTAACTGAACCAAACTGACACAACCAATCACATGTACCATGCAAGAACAAAAATAGTAAAACACTAGTACAACACTAGTACAATTCTAACATGGTCACATTGCTTCTAGACATGAAATAGATCAAGTATGTTAAGAAAACCATACACATAGAATCAAATATCAACTGTTGTCCTAGACAGAGTGTCATTGCACAACTCGTCACTCAATTCAACTACCTCTGAGGGTTACCCAGTATTACTTTTGCAATCTCTGGCCCCTAACAAAAGCCACTCTTCTACTTGACATCACACATTCAAACCAATTACCAAGGGAGCCCAAGTGCATACAAAATAGATAAAACAAACACTCCAACTCTAGGAGGAAACATGAATGAAACTCACTCCAAACCTTGGAGGCAACAATTTCACATAATCCACTCCTTCCACAAGAGGCACAAATCATCATTCGTGATAATCGGGTTACTCACTCACAAGGAACCATGCACTACTCAAGGGAAATATAGTGGTTGACATCACAAAATGACAATCCCCCATCCTCTAAGGATCCTCTGGAAAACTTACATATTATTGACTCTCACTTACCCCATTTCCCCAAACATGAACACAGCGTAAATAATCATGAAAGCGATTGCGAGGAGATATCTAATTTTGGATATACTAAATCCATTTCCCTTTAAAATTCATTTCACAGTAAAGAAACAAATTCCCTAACAAAATAATTAAATAAATAATCCATTGCCCTTCTAATTATTGAGAAGGGAAAACTAAATTTAATAAACAATTCAAAACCATGATTACTTTTATAAACCACGTAAATCCACTGCCCTTAATAAAATTCACTAGTTCGTTGCCTCAATTAGACTAATCTAACTGTATCTCTTCCAGACCAATGATGAAATTTAAACTCGATATTTAATTCCCTAATAGCTTTTAAATAATCATAAAATAAACATTTACTTATGCAATTCAGAACATATCCTTTTAAAATGACTTTATGTCCCTTGCAAAATAAATCTTCTCTTAAAAGACGACTATTATTGCTACTAAACCATATTACTTTTAGATCCAAAGAATATCGTTTTAAACTAAATAACTGTTCCTTCTACTCGAAATAACCATTTTAAAAATACTTAACTCATCTTAATAAACATGTTATTTAAAATCAAAATTATTGTTTTCATCAAAATATATCCTTTTAAAATGACTTCATTAATTCGACTATAACATGTTAATTTAAAATTCTCCAATTAAATTTAAAACATAACATCATTTAAATTTCCAACTCAATATATATATATATATATATTTAAATAATTAAATCATCCCTTGAAATATTCAAAATTTTCTCAATTACATTAAAATATGCTATTTATCAAATCAACATTTTAATATGTATATATTTACATATATATATATTTAAATTTAAAATCTCAACTAGAAAAATATATATATATATACAATTATTTAATATATATTAATATTTTAATATTGTAAGATATAATATAAAAAATTATTATTAATATTTTAATATTATAAAATATAATGTATAAAATATTATATATATATTAAAGAATGAATTAATGAGAGACGTTGGGAATCGTGTCATGGACATTAACCACAACTGACCCACCATTGGTGTGGGAGAGGCTATGTTTAACACAATCGACCCACAAAGAAGTGGGTGGCAGCTATGTTAACCATAGTTGAACCCACTATAGTGGGCGACGATTGTGTTTAACACAGTCGTCCCATTCACTATGGGTGGCCGCATGGGGGCACACTGGGTGTGGATCCCCATGGGGGCGGTTGTGGGTTGAGCCCATAGCAACCCCAAAAAAATTGGGTTTTTTAATTTTTTAATTTTTTAATTTTTTTCTACAATTTTTATTTTTTTTTTAAAGAAAAAACCTACGGATTTAATCCGCCCAGAAACCAAATTTAAAAGGGTTTCATTTTATTTTAAGAAAAAATTTAATAGCATAACATAAATGCAAAATATATATAAAGTAGTTTATATATATCTCTTTTTTTTAATACCAATTTAAGATTTTCAAAAACTAATTGAGCAAATAATTTTCAAAAAGATAATTTGCAGTCAAGAACACAAGTTTTTTCTTGAAGAATTTCATTTTCAACAGAGGATTTGTTTCAATTTCAAATATTTTTTCACATGGGTTTCTCTTCATCACAAATTTAACAGAGTTTAAATATATAATTTATTTATTTATAAACTAGAATATTAATCAATGAATCTTTAAAAAAAAAAAGAAATCAATTTAACAATTAGAAAAATCCTGGATCCAAAAGCTTGAGAGGTTGATAAAAAAGGTGCAAATCCTTCTCCTCAGATTCTAGCTCCTTCCTAGCAAATCAATAGACTTCTCCACAATTCCAATCCAAAAACCCACAAAACAACAACTATGTTCTTCCTTCCTCTTCTTTTTCTCCAATTTTCATCCTCTCCCCAAAAACTCCATGAAAATCCATCCTCCTCCAAAATATCCAAAAATATCTCATTAATAGAAGAAAAGAACCGTAAGTCATGATTTCATTCCCACATACCTCCATCTCCCCATATTTCAACAAATATCCTACATATCTTCCCAATCACCTTCCTATGGTCCATTATTCTGCATAAACCTTTCATCTATCCTTTTGCATAATTCCTACACAATTCACATCATAATTCACTATTCTCCATCCATCCTTGCATAAACCTTTTATAATCTATCATCTACCGAATCCATCTCACACTCATGTAATCCCTTACCAACATCTATGAGCACACTTGACATGATCCATGTGATTACATCCATCTAGCGGGACTATCCCCTTTCATGGAACTAGATAATTGATTCCCTCCTATCTATATTCCCCTTCTAAAAAAAAAAAGTCAGAAAAAACCCTCAAGAATTTTTTTTTGAAAAAGAGTCAAAAAAGTTAGAAAAAAGTAAAGAGAAGTCCCATTGTCCAACAGTGAAAAAATGGTAAATAGTCATCTTTGATAAGTATCATGATGAAAACTTGGAAAATTGGCATCATGTGTAGGTTGATCTTCTATGCCACTTATACTTGGGGGCACTTTCTTTCATCTGCACTATCTATCCTATCATGTCACTTCCTATCATATCATATCTTACCATCTCATATCTTATCATCCCTGGCCATCAAACCCATATACTTATTAGATTGAGTCCATTCATTATCTCTTCTTCATTTTGATCTTAATAAATATAGGGAGAAAAATGTTGAAACATGCTTTGGATATAATTTTATATACCTCATCCTTCCAAACAAACCTACCATTATCCTATTGTCATAAGCTCTTTTTCATGAAAAAATCCTAAGTATTGTACCTAGAATGGGGCATGTTATTCCTATGTGACATAGTCTTTAGAGATCACATTATTTCTCTCTTATGATTCATACATCCATTCCATTCACTATGAGCTATGTTTTTTATCGATCCATCTATCATGAGCCTTTTAACCCATATCCTATCACCCACCCTTTCATCTACCAATCCCATCTATTTCCTTTCACCTAGAATTTGTTTTCCCTTGTGATTGGTATCTAGCACAAAGTCTACCCATATTGTCATCCATTGACATCTCAAAACATTTCAAAAAGGTTCTGAAAAACCAAAAAAAATTGAAAAGGGTCATGAAAAAATCTAAAAAAAATCCAAAGAAATCAAAACATTTAAAAAATCCAAAAAAATTCAAAACATTTTGAAACACAAAAAAAAAAATTCATAACAATGAAGAAAAATCAAATAGCCAAATTTCCAATAAAAAATCCAAGAAATAAAAACAATCCATCCAATCACTTCTTCCAATCAATTAAACACATTAATTCAACTCCTTCAAAGCAATCTTCAAATTATCAATCATCCCACTTGTTCTAATCAAACCCATTAAACTAATCAATCATATTCATCAAATCCATTCATCCATACATCAAATCATCTTCAATCATTCCAAGAAATAATACAAATTCAATTCAATCCTTAATCCATACTAATGAAGTCAATCAATCTTGTCAAATTATCCAATCACATCCTTTGGTCTTGATCCTAATCTTGTCACAAACCAAATCAACCAATCAATCAATCAATCATCCTTGTGTTGAGCTAGGGCTATATCATTCCCTACAATGATAACACTATCATCATCATCATCATCAATCAATCGATTAATCATTGGTTTACAACTTGAGAGGGGCAATACCTTGTTTGTTTTTGTATCATTTGTGCAATCTTATGTGTGTTATCATTTTTTATCTTGCATTTGCATCAAATCCGTATCATTCCAGCTAATATTCATATCTTGTGTATGTTGGAATAGATTTTTGCACCATCCTTTCCATCTAAGGTCATATCATACCTTTTGTGCATTAGGAATTTAGTGCTCTAAGTTTACTTCCTTATATGTTTAGACAAGGTTATATTACATTGGGGCACGAGACACATCATCACCTTGGTCATTATACCTTGGTGCATAATGTGTAGTGCTATATCAAACACCATGATTTCTCACTTTCTTGTAGAATAACACATTATCCATCTCTTTATCCATTTTTTATCATTTCATCCATTTCAAGAGCATACCCATATTTTTTAAACTGCCTATCCTCTCGAGAGGGCATCATCATCCCATCATCATCCTCATCATATCCTTCCATCATCATCCGATCACCATGTCTCTACATCACCATTATCCTATCTTTCCTTCATCACCCAATTTCTTTTACCTCTACATTCTAGCTTCTTTGAAATGATGTTACTCAACACAAATCTCATCATCTCGAACATCGTCTCAAATAGAGGCAGAATTTAGTAACCTAAAACTGACCATATCTTGTGATGTTAAATTTTGACATCATTTTTGGAATTTTACAACACATTTTATTCTAAACCTCACATAACCCCTTTCATCATCCCTATTGTTTAAACTCTAGCCAATTAATTAAATTATTTCAATTATTTCCCTAAATGACTTGATTCACTTTCTAAATCATCTCTCAAGATGATTTCATTGCTTTCCAAATTATCTCTTAAGTTAAATCGATCCTGTTTCCATTCGCCTCTTTAGTTAACTTGATCCACCTTCCATTTCTTCTTCCAAGTTGCACGATCAACTTTCTAATTCCACTACCACTGACAGAAAGGAAATTTTTATCCTTTCATCCTCCCATCTAATGGGGCTTTCAATTTTCTAAGTGATGCGAGCTGGGGTTTTGGGGTTTCAAAGTTACCCATGGTGTTTTTACTTATCGAATTTTGAAAACCCTCTTGTTATGTTTCAATAGTGACTTACTACTGATGGTAACCGGTCACTTAAATAAGGTTTTATCCCTCTCGGGTTGTGTCTTTAACGACCCCTTTCACCTGGCTTTCCAATCTTTCTGCCCAGATGGCTTATGTTTTTATACCGTGAGGGATTTCACTGGCCAGTCCCACCTGAATGTTTCATTTGAAGTTGGGCGAACCGTCCAATTGCAGGTTTTGATCTGGGCTGTTTCTCGCCGACCTCGCAGGTTTTCCTACTGGAATCACAAAAGCGGTGCGAGGTTTGTGAGATGTCGCCATCTGGCATGAACGGATGTGTGGGTTTTTCCAAGGTATTGACGATGACGTATGGCCATATCTACACTCGCAATAGTCTTTAATAATGGGGTTAATTACGACCTCTTGCACACTTTGTACAATCATAGTAAATATTCTTAATGGTACTGCGAGGTCTATGAGGGGGTGACATGCGGATTTCTTCCTAGGCCAATGGGTCTATGTGGGCTTCACTGTATGGTTGAGGCCTCCTGTTTTCATGGGTTTTGATTGGACGTGTTTTCCCAAGCGCAGAGGTGGATTGTCAATACTCATTGACTTGATCTCGACCCTCCGATTCGCCAGATGTGTTCCGAATAAGTGGTTCAAACTCAAAGGAGGGGTGTGTGATTCATCTCTGTGGCATATACTACCTTTATATTTCTAGTTTAATTAATGGCATGAATTTTCCTTTTCTAGAGGATCTCCTGCTATTTTTCATAGGCATACGAATAGTGCCATCTTGTTTAAAACACTCATGGATTTATTAACCGCTATTTGTTCAAGTGCTTGAATTGATTTCAAGCAATTATATCCTACACACTAAGCCATTCTATAAATTCTGACCAAGTTACATGCAATTAGCATTGCATTTTCTTTTGTTTTTTCCTAGGAAGGTTTCTTCTCTAGTGTATTGCAAGGCTTTATTTTTCTCTATGGACAAATCAACTGAATGCAAGAGTACGAGGCTAGGAGCCCGAAGGTCACCAACCGTGATGGAGTCAATTACTCCCAAAGCACCTAGGGGTGTTACTAGGAATACTAGAAAGAAGCTAATACGCTGCTCGTCCCTTGTGGTCATATTTGATTCTGATGGTAATGAATCTGACACCGATTTGGATTACCGGTGTTACTTGGCCACCTTAACAGAGCTTTTGGGAGTAAATGAGGAGGTCCTGGTAGTTGAGCCTGTAACTACATTGGCACCGAGTCTGCTTGTTAGGGGTTGTGCTTACAAGCCTCGTAGGGGAAAGGTGGTTCAGTCACTATCTCAGGCGCGGACTCAAAGTGGTCGCTTGTATCGAGGCCGTGTGTTTTCTTGATGGTTATCGGTGGTGGGTTTTTTGGACATTTCTTTTCCTATTTTTTCATCATGTGGACGTGGACATGCACGTGCTTTGCATGAAATTTTTTTCTCCGACTGCTTACTATGTAACCATTTTTTTATTCCTTTGATCATACACGATGTTATCGAATGATAAGGAATGTGAATTTGAATTTCACTTTAGGTTGAAATTCAATTTTGTACTGACAATGTAGCCTAATGCTTGTTGCTCTCCTGTTATCTAAAGGAGATTTCATAGCTCATTATAGGGTCAAAATTTTGGGTCTGAAACCTTGGAGTCTGTATAGTTAGTTTAAATGTTGGAATGTTGTGAACATGGTTCAAGAAATCATCCCAGGTGGGGATTTGTATAAATTTATTATGCTATGCTTTTTAATTACTGATACCGAAAGAAATCTATAAAATTAAGATGATTTTCCCTCTTGTGTGTGTGCCATGGATTATGAATGGATTTAGCAAGGGTTTCTCTCTTCAGTTTCAATGTTTAATTGAAAGTGTAATTTCTTTTCTTTCTTTAACTTAATGAGTTAATCAAATGCTTGAAAAGCTAAATTACATGTTCATGGTTGTATATGCTCAGGATTCGCTAAGAAGTACTATTTTAATATCTTGAAATATCTCATCGTTGTAAGGCTATATGAAGATAAGTTCACAATATTAGAATTATACTTTGTATGACTCCATTACCCAATGGATGAGGCATTGAATAATGTTTGCAACCTTTCTCTTCGGTGTAAGACTGTAGTTTTAAGCATGGTGATCCAAGTACTGAACATAACCACATATTAAACCTTCATACTTAAAATAAATTCCATTATATTACAAATAAGGTCATCATCTCATTCATACATTCATCAAAATACAAGTTGATTACATACAACAACATAAAAGTCAAAAAGATATCTTCATCATAATTCAGTCTAAATCTTACAAGTGTCAAAATACACATTTCAAATAATAAATACAAAGGATGATACATATCCAGTTACAATTCAAAACTTAGGCATTCAGTCGCCATAAGCTCGTGATTACATACATCATGAATAATAAAGCATTAAGAAGAAGATTCAATCTATCGATCTTCCATCCATCAGAAAACCTTCAAAAGAAGATGAGAACAAGAATCAGGTGCTTTTCCACCCAACCTCGAAGCTTACGCTTCCCCGAAATTTCTTAGTGAATCAAGAAATACCCGGCCCTACACGAATTTCTTAGCAAACAGCAGTCTCCGAGCAAGATGGAAATTGGTGCATGCCTAGTACTACTAGTAATCCACAAGCATTTTCATTTTTTTAGTTCAGTTAAGAAAGAAGCAAGTTCGATACTAGGATATGGTAGAGAGCTCAAATAATCCATCTATTTCAATGGTACAAAAATTACATGGCCAAGTAAAATGTCATGCACGACAATAAAAAGTAGTTTTGGAAAAAGAAAAACTATGCTCTCTATTTAGCCATATTCGGAACCCGTCCCGGAAGGTAACTTTCCCAAAAACAACACATGTAGAATTATCTATCATTCATGCATGGTTAAAACAGTCAAACACAATCTTTCGCAATCTTTCAAACATTAATTGAAAACATCGTTTAATGCAACAACAGTTAATCAAATACTACTTTTCATTGCTCCAATTTGTAAAAAGTCATAAAATCAGTATTTTAATTTAGTCATTTAAAATAATCAACAAGTTTTAAAAAATGAAGGTGTATCTCCAGTATGTTGATAATACATATAAAAACGTAAATTAAAAGAGCACACATTCAATTTTTTCAAACTCTTCTTTAATTTAAGTTGTTTAAAATTCATTCTGATAGTTTTCAAAAATTGGTTGAAACTCAAGTTTAAACATTGTGATTCAACTTAGTCCTATTTTCTGCAAATCTAGTTTGCTGCTATTGCCGCACCTTATCTCCCCTTGGCCGCACTTTGTTCTCTCCCCAAATTCTTCCCTTTCCCTATGCTTGGAGTTTCGTCTTGGCTGCGGTGTTAGGGTGTTAGTTGATGGCGTGGGTGACCTTCCTGGCTGTGCGTGGAAAGCGAAGGGTCTTCCCTTGCTGGTCTCCTGTGCACCCTTATACTGGCCGCGCCTCCCTTTAACCATTCCTCCCCTGATAGGTGCATGGAAACCTTGTGCTAGCCACGCCTTTAACCAAGCTCCTACGCATGGAGTGAAGGCTTGACTTCACAGCCTTTAAGGAAGGATTTTTTTGTATGAAAGGTGCAGGGTGCATGGAATGTGGAAGACCACACCTCCCTCTGTGCTTTTCTTGCACCTATCACCACTGGCCACTCTTTTCTACTTCCTTTAGTGCATGGGAATTAAGACTAGTTACGTGGTATGTGGATTACCACTGTTTCAAAACTAATTACACTTTTTTTTTTCCTCTATGTCTGGGTGAGATCCAGAACAGAATAAATAATCTTCCTTTTAAAATGATTTTTTTTTCCTATGTTCTCCTAATTTTGAATTTTCAGTTTCCTCCCAATTTTGGATTTCTTCTTCCATATATCATTCTATTTTTTATGCTTTCATGCAAAACTCAAATCCACCATTTACTCAATTTGATCTTTAAATTAAAATTAAAACTTTCAGTTAAGATTTGAAGATATTTCATTTTTGAGTTTAGCTAAAGTTCAAATTTGAATGCAAATTTCAATTTCTAATTTTGAACAGAACTTTGTTTAAATTTCCCAATTTTCACTAAGTTTAAATTATGAATTCTATTTCTGAATTTTGAAATTGATTCGATTTCACAATTTCTAATTTAAATAACATTTAAATTTAACAATAACTTTATTTAACTAAATTTAATCAAATTTTAAGTTTAGAACTCTATTAAATTTAAATTTCAAAATTTCAACTTCATATTTCCAAAATAGGAATAAAATATCAAACAAACATTCTATTAATTTAAATTACAATAAATTTCAACACTTAACAAAATCATCATCTTCAAAAATGCATTTTTACAATTTTTAAGAAATCACACCAAAACTAAATTTTTCAATTCGCAAGCATAATATACGCACAAGGCATTTAAAATATCAATCTATGTGAGTGTGTGAGATCCCATCTATTAGTAAACGTCAATCAGCTAAACAACTCTACCTGATCATTGTTCTCGCCTTCAACCTCGTTCACTTGTTTTCTTGCATTCACTTGCACTCGATTTACCATCAATAATGACAAACCCCGAAATAAACATAAATACAATAATTTGCATTTCAATTTCATTTCATTTCGAATTTCAATTTAACCATCTTTTAAATAATCATTAAATAGTCTAATTCGACAAATCAAATAATGTCTACATTTAAATAAGTAAGTGAAAAATCCATATGTGACATCCTTCCCCTCTTGGAAGAGACATAATCTCGATGTCTTATTAGTCATTCAATAAGCATAACATCATGATCATTATTAAAACATACTATCTCAATCAATAACATAGTATCTTAGTAAGTGAAACATAGTATCTCAATCAAGCATAATAAAGTAATACTAGCAACATAGTTCTCCAACATAAACATAAGCAAATAGTAGCATCCACGCTATCAAATTTCACAACAAGTGAATCAAAACTAGAGTATCAAGTATCTCCGCACAAAAAAAATCCTAATCTATGAAAGTAAATGAGGAAAATGACGGTCTATCATCTCAGAATCCTCCCATGTAGCACTGTCCTCAGTATACTTGTCCCACTGGACCTTATACTGGGTACTATCTCTGTTACATAGCTTAATTCTACGCCTATCTAGGATTTGGATGGGCTGCACTAGCACCACCCCTGGATCCTGTACCTGTAATGAACACCAATCAAGAATATGAGTCACATCACAATGATAAGGTTTCAACAAAGAAACATGCAAAACATTATGGAGTCTAGCAAGAGTAGGTGGTAACACTAGTCTATAAGCAACTAGATTTATAACTTCCAGTACATCAAATGGTCCCACATATCTTGGTGCCAACTTCAATGATTTCCCAAATGAGATAGAGCTCTTATGAGGCTTAACCCTCAAGAAGACTTTATCTCCTACAACAAACTGCTTGAAATTCCTATTCCTAGCGGCTGCTTCCTTCAACCTACCCTTGATCATCTTCATCTACACATCCATTTCCTTGAGCATATCTCAACCAATAATTACCCTATCTGTGATCTTGTCCCAACTGATGGGTGTACGACATTTTCATCCATAGAGTGCCTCAAAAGGTGCCATACCCAGTGAAGAATGGTATGAGTTGTTGTAGGAAAACTCAACCAATGGAAAATATTCTTCCCACTTGTACTGCTGATCCATGCAGTACATCCTTAGTAAGTCCTCCACAACCTGATTGACCCTTTCAGTTTGGCCATCGGTTTGTGGGTGATATGCAAAACTGAAATTCAGTTTAGTTCCCAATGCCACATTCAGTATAGTCCAAAACCTAGATGTCATCCTAGTATCTCTATCAAAGATAATGGTCTCTGGTACACCATGCAACCTGAATATCTCTTGCACAAATTTCCTTGCAAGAGTCAATGATCCATCCTTCAAATTACCTAGTATGAAATGTGAAACCTTCGTCAGCTTATCAACAACTACTAGGATGGTATCATGCCTATCCCTGCTCAAAGGTAATCCCTGGATGAAATCCATATTGATTACTTGCCTCTTATACTCAGGTATATCATGGGGATACAAAAGTCCTGTTGGATGCACATGCTTAGCATTGACTCGCTGGCATTCTAAACATCTAGCCACGTACTCCATGACATCTTTCTTAAGTTTAGGCCAAAAATACAAAGCCTTCAACTCTACTACCATCTTCGTGACTCCTGGATGCCCTGAATGAGGTACATCATGAATTTCCTCAAGAATCAACTTCCTCCACCTTCAGGGATATACATCCTTCCCTGATATCTGACAATACCATCATTCTCCATCACATAACCATTAAACCTATGATCTGAAGGATCCGCCTCTAAGGCTTGTCTAACCCTATCATAATGTTCATCACCTCAAAGATACTGCAACACTCACTATTTGAAATTTGACCTTGTGATCACCATAGCAGATAGATGCCTTCTTCTTCTAAGAGCATCAGTACCTATGTTCTCCTTACCTTTGATATGCCCGATACAAAAATCGTACTCACTCAGGAACTCAAGCCACCTCCTCTATCTCACATTGAGGTTCGGCTATGTGAAGATGTACTTAAGTCCCAAATGATCAGTCTTAAGCTCAAAAGGTTTCCCTAGGAGATAATGTCTCCACATCTGCAATGCATGCACAATAGCTGTAAGCTCAAGATCATGTGGCGCATAGTTTAACTCATACTGCTTCAGTTTCCTAGACTCATATGCCACCACTTTGCCTTCCTGTATTAGCACAACTCCTACACCTTCACCCGAGGCATCTGTAATCACAATGAAGTGACCATTAGGGTTCGGTATGGTCAACACTGGTGTTGATGTCAACTTCTGTTTAAGAATCTAAAATGCTTCCTTGCACTTCTCTGTCCACTCATATCTCTTTCCCTTCTTCTAAAGAGAAGTAATAGGTGCTACAATTCTCGAAAACCCTTCAACAGAATTCCTATAGTAACCTGGAAGTCCCATGAAACTATGAACTTTTGTAACAGTTCTTGGTATTGGACAATCTACAATTGCCTCAATCTTTGCAGAATCAATTGAGATTCCCTCAGCAGATATCACATGCCCCAAATAGTGAACCTTCTTCTAAAAGAAAGTACACTTTGAAAACTTACCAAAAATTTTCCGATCTCTCAAGCATTGAAAAACAATTCTCAAGTGCTCCTCGTGTTCTTCTTATGTCTTAGAGTAAATCAGAATGTCATCAATGAATATGAGCATGAAATCATCCAAACAGTCTCTGAAGACACTGTTCATAAGGTTCATGAATGTCACTGGAGCATTCGTTAGGCCAAAAGGTACCACGGTGAACTCGTAGTGTCCATACCGAGTTCTGAAAGCTGTCTTAGGAATGTCCTCATCCATAATCCTCAACTGGTGGTAACCTAATCTAAGATCAATCATAGAAAACACAGTGGCCCCTTTCATCTAATCAAACAACTCATCTATCCTAGGTAGAGGATACCTGTTCTTGATGGTAACCTTATTAAGCATCCTGTAATCAATACACAGTCGCAAGGTTCCATCCTTCTTCTTAACGAAGATTATCGGTGCACCCCATGGAGATACACTCGGCCTTATGAATCCCCGTTTCAGCATCTCCTATAACTGAGCTTTCAATTCATACAACTCAGTAGTAGTCATTCTGTAAGGAGCTTTGGATTGTGGTTCCATTCCAGGTAACAGTTCAATTGAGAAGTCAAATTCTCTCTTAGGTGATAATTCTGTAAGTTCTTCTGGAAAGATATCCAAGAACTCGTTGAGAACTGGATAGTGCTCTGGACTCTACTGGGCATTATCCAAGTCACTCACCAAAATAGAAAAAATGGAACATCCCTTCTGATGTGCCTTCTTTAACTGCATAGCTGAGATATGTCTCAACTCTAAGGGCTCTCGAGATCCTAGAATCTCTATTGGATGTCCAAAGTCATCCAAACAACTTACCACCTTGTCCTCACAATTCACTATGGCTTTATGCTCTGTTAACCAATTGATCCCTAAGATCACATCATAAGAACCCAATGGTGCTACATAAAGGTTAACTTGGGTTTGGAAGTTAGGTAATTCTAAATCGCTGCATGATAAACACGTATCTACCCTCTTCTCTGCTTGATTTCTATACTAAACCATCCATGATTGTGACATAAATCTAGGTCTAACAAGTAATCTATCAACTACTTTAGGGTCTATAAAACATTCTGAAGCTCCGTTATCTATCAAAATAGAAACAGATTGACTGAAAAGCTTACCCAACATCTGGATAGGTGTAGACTGAAAGTCAGCTTGACGATTGTCAACGGCTACATGTATCTGGTGTTGCGGTGCTCACCGATCATTACCACCTCACTAATTTCTTGTACGCTAAGTGCAATTAGAGGCATAGTGATCTCCTCCATAAGTGTAGCATCTACCTCGTGGTCCTTGTTGACCACCTATCTTCTTCCTGATATTAGAGAAGTTGGTGTTATTATTGTTCACCTTTTTGTTCTCGCCAAAATTACCTTCTCCTTTATCCTGGGTGTTGCTCCCCCTCTTCAGATTCCTGATCTGCTAATTACTGCTATTGCCCCTCTGGTTATTGTTGTTATTATTTTGGAACTTTCTGTTTCCAAAACCAGATTTTGCATTCACACTCTTCCTATAATTTGCTACCTACTGCAACTTTTGTTCCTGTTTCATGGCCTTCTCAAAGACCTCATCCATTGTCAATGGATTATGCATGTCTACATCAGTCCAATCTGTGGCCTCGACCCAAGAATTAATTTACGGATACAAAACAATTCATCCATCTGGTACTGCGGTATGTACTTAAGGAGATTGGTGAACCTCTCCCAGTACTGGGTAATTGTAAGACCGCCCTGTGCCAAATTTTGGAACTCTATCATCTTCCTATCAAAGAAAATATATGGAATCCACCTCTTCCTTAAAAGGTTCAACAATACTTCCCATGTAGTTCCACTTGGTAGTAATTTCTTCTCAGTTTTTTCATTATCCCATCAAGTAGTAGCTTCTCTAGTAAGTTGGTATGCAGCCCAAACTGCCTTGGCTTCATTGGACATATTCCTGATCTCAAAGTATTTTTCCATCTCAATGACCCAGGCTTCTGCTCCATCACCTATTGTCTTACCATCGAACTTGGGCGGTGCTACCCTTTTCAAATATTTTGCTAATTCTCCTTCAATCCTTGCTTGAGAATTAGGTACTTCAACCCTAGGATTATCATTGTTAGGTTACTCCTAATTTTGGGGAATTTCAACTCGAGGGTTTTGCCCTTCTCTAACACCTCAAACTTCCTATTCTAGATTATCCATTCTAGAACCTTGTTGATTCAAAAGCCCGAGAATCTGATCCAAACTATCAGTCTCATTGCTTGCAATAGCTTTACCTCTTGTACCCATTATGTCTCACAATTCCTACATCAAGGAATGTTCATTTAGCATAATGGACAAAGGACCCTAGTGTTCAAACCTAGGGCTCTGATAAAAAAATGTAAAGAGCGAAAAACTCCTTAAAACAAAATGATAATACTTAAAATAAATTCCATTATATTCCAAATGAGGTCGTCATTTCATTCATACATTCATCAAAATTTAAGTTGATTACATACAACGACATAAAAGTCAAAAAGATACCTTAATTATAATTCAATCTAAATCTTACAAGTGTTGAAATACACATTTTAAATAATAAATACAAAGGATGATAGATATCCAGTTACAATTCGAAACTTAGGCATTCAGTCGCGATAAGCTCGTCATTACATACATCATGAATAATAAAGCATTAAAAAGAAGATTCAGTCTGTCGATCTTCCATCCATAAGAAAACCTTCAAAAGAAGATGAGAACAAAAATTAGGCACTTTTCCGCCCAACCTCGAAGCTTACGCTTCCCCAGAATTTCTTAGTCAATCAAGAAATATCCAACCCCACACGAATTGCTTAGCAAAGAGTAGTCTACGAGCAAGATGGAATCTGGTGCATGCCTAGTACTACCAATAATCCACAAGCATTTTCATTTTTCTAATTCAGTTAAGAAAGAAGCAAGTTTGATATTAGGATATGGTAGAGATCTCAAATAATCCATCTATTTCAATGGTACAAAAATTACTCGGCCAAGCAAAATGTCATGCATGACAATAAAAAGTAGTTTTGGAAAAAAGCAAAACTACGCTCTCTATTTACCCATATTCGGCACCCGTCCCAAAAAGTAACTTTCCCAAAAACAACACATGCAGAATTATCTATCATTCATGCATAGTTAAGATAGTCAAACACAATCTTTCGCAATCTTTCAAACATTGACTGAAAACACTGTTTAATGCAACAACAGTTAATCAAATACTACTTTTCATTGCTCAAATTCGTAAAAAGTCATAAAATCAATATTTTAATTTAGTCATTTAAAATAATCAACAAGTTTTAAAAAATGAAGGTTTATCTCCAGTATGTTGAATAATACATAAAAACATAAATTCAAAGAGCACACATTCAATTCTTTCAAACTCTTCTTTAATTTAAGTTGTTTAAAATTTGTTCTGATAGTTTTCAAAAATTGGCTGAAACTCAAGTTTAAACGTGATTCAAATTAATCCTATTTTCAGCGTTTAAATATCAATCATTTATCAAATTTAATCTAACTATTTTAAAATTCTGAGTTTTGACAGTTTTCAACAAAAACATGATTTGCATATTTAAGTAATTCTATATTCACAATTTGTGTTTAAAAATCGAAAATAAAATTCTGTTTTATATTTTTCTGTCAACAATCTTTGTTTTCTGTCAGCATGATTTAACAAATTTGTATCAGCATAATTTCGCTTTTCTCAATATGGTCAATTCGTTTCCAAGTTTAAATTGGTTTTCTAATTTTTCAGTTCATTGTTCTATGAATGATTTAAATCAAAATTTATCTATTTCTCAGCATAAATAAATGTAATTTCGGTTTCTAATCTTTTCTTGAATTCTAGAAAAATAAAACACAATTGAATTTTACTAAAATAAAGATTTTATCTAATTGACTTTTCCATTTAATCTATGTCTCAAATTTTGTCTAAGGTTCTGGAAATCATTACAATTTGATTTTGTTTCCAAAATTTAGAAAATTGCAAGTATAATTTTTCACAGTCATAGTTTTTGTTTAATTCTCTATTTTCCTAATTCCTTAACAATCATAATCTTCTACATATTCTGATAATCATTCACATAATTTATAGAAAATAAAATTGAAAATCTAATTTACAATTTAAATCTCAAATCCCTACCTAGTAATTCATTTTCTGGAAGTAATCTTATGAGATTTCTCTATCTTTTAATTTGAATTCCTCTGTTCTTATTTGCTGCAAATCTAGTTTTCTCCTATGGCCGCACCTTATCTCGCCTTGCCCACACTTTGTTCTCTCCCCAAATTCTTTCATTTCCCTGTGCTTGGAGTTTCCTCTTGGCTACAGTGTTAGGGTGTTAGCAGATGGTGTGGGTGACCTTCCTAGCTGTGCATGGAAAGGGAAGGGTCTTCCCTTGCTGGTCTCCTGCGCACCCTTATACTGGTCGCGCCTCCCTCTAACCACTCCTCCCTTGATGGGTGTGTTGAAACCTTGTGTTGGCCACACCTTTACCCCAGCTCCTGCGCATGGAGTGAAGGCTTACCTTCGCAGCCTTTAAGGAAGTCTTTTGTTGTATGAAAGGTGGAGGGTGCATGGAATGTGGAAGATCGCACCTCCCTCTATGCTTTTCTTGCACCTATCACCATTCGCCACTCTTTTCTACTTCCTTTAGTGCATGGGAATGAAGACTGGTTACGTGGTATGTGGATTACCACTATTTCAAAACTAATTACACTTTTTTTTTTCCTCTGTGTCTGGGTGAGATCCAAAATAGAATAAACAATCTTCCTTTTAAAATGAACATTTTTTTTATGTGTTCTCCTAATTTCGAATTTTCACTCTCCTCCCCATTTTGGATTTCTTCTTCCATATATCATTCTATTTTTCATGCTTTCATGGAAAACTCAAATCCACCATTTACTCAATTTGATCTTCAGATTAAAATTAAAAATTTCAGTTAAGATTTGAAGATATTTCATTTTTGAGTTTAGCTGAAGTTCAAATTTGAATGCAAATTTCAATTTCTAATTTTGAACAGAACTTTGTTTAAATTTCCCAATTTTCACTAAGTTTAAATTATGAATTCTATTTCTGAATTTTGAAATTGATTTGTTTTCACAATTTCTAATTTAAATAACATTTAAATTTAACAATAACTTTATTTAACTAAATTTAATCAAATTTTAAGTTTAGAACTCTATTAAATTTAAATTTCAAAATTTCAACTTCATATTTCCAAAATAGGAATAAAATATCAAACAAATATTCTATTAATTTAAATTACATTAAATTTCATCGCTTAACAAAATCATCATCTACGAAAATGCATTTTTACAATTTTTAAGAAATCACACCAAAATTAAATTTCTCGATTCACAAGCATAATATACGCACAAGACATTTAAAATATCAATCTACGTGAGTGTGTGAGATCCCATCTATTCGTAAACATCAATCAGCTAAACAACTCTACCTGATCATTGTTCTCGCCTTCAACCTTGTTCACCTATTTTCATGCATTCACTTGCACTCGATTTATCATCAGTAATGACAAACCCCGAAATAAACATAAATACAATAAATTGCATTTCAATTTCAATTCAATTTCAACTTCATTTCATTTCGAATTTCAATTTAACCATCTTTTAAATAATCATTAAATAATCTAAATTTGACAAATCAAATAATTTCTGCATTTAAATAAGTAAGTGAAAAATCCATATGTGACAGTAATGGGTAGTGAAACCCAAAACCTAGCAGAACTCAAATAATATAATGTCAAAGAGTTCTTTTAAATACTATCCTTTGTTGATGAGGTGGTGACTCTGTCTAAAGAACCGGTGAATAAATGAAGAAATAGTCTCAGATTTGTGCTATTTACAGTTTGGAAAAGAGGTTGATACATGCTACAAACAACTACCAGGTATTTCATCAAAACTAAAACAGTTCACTATTTCTAATGATAATGGGTGTTTTTGATTAAGGATAAAAATGGTTCCAAATTATATGCCGAGCAGAAAAAAGGGAACAATGATTGGTTTTACCATACTTCTAGTAGTGCAACATGTAAAAGGATTTATGAAACATTGTTTTTATCACATAAAATCTTGGAAGGCAAGGAATACTATTATCAATCATTAATAAACTCCTGGTTGAGATAATAAGTGATGTGTCTGATAATTATATGTTGTTGAGTAGTCTCCCATGTGTAAGGTCAGACATATATATGCAAAAAGAACACGTTGTATTAAGCCCTTTGGGGAATTTTGTAACTCAAAGGTATATGCCTTTTATGTTTAGTGCTATCATTAATTACCCTAATTCAATTCCTAAGAAAATTAGGAGGTATTTTCCTCAATATACAGGGCAAATAGCAGAATCGACTTCTAAGCATTTATAACATTTTTTAGATGTTATGGGTGATTATGAAATCAATCATGAGGATGTTGTCATGAAACTATTTGTGCAATCCTTAAAAGGTGATGCTAGGGATTGGTTTTCCTATGTACTTGCCTTTTCAGTTAATTCATGGAATCAGTTGGTGATGTCTTTTATGGAACAATTTGGTGAAATAATCAATCCCAACACATTGAGAAAAGGATTTATGGGAATTCACATACAAGAGGAGGAATTAGTCCCGTATTTTAATCTTAGGTTTTCAAGAGCTTTAAGGGAAATCCCTAAAGAAATAAGACCAAATGAGGTTGAAAGCTTGGTTGTGTATCTTAGTGCTTTCAATAAGAAGATGTGTTTTTTATTAAGGGATAAAGAGCCTACTACTCTGCAACAAGCATACCAACTGGCTATGGAAATTGAAAATAATATGAAATATTCAATGATGAAGAGGTATTCAACTACAAGTATTGATTACCCTAGCTTAACCAGTACTAATAGAATGTCAGAGTCGACTATTCAAAAAACTGATGATGATAAAATTCTTGCTAGAACTGTTATAAGTCCACCAATGTAGTTTGATGATAATTAGCCCCAAGTTGAAACCCAGTCCAATTTGAGTGATGATGATCGAGTTTCTTGTGTATCAGAAGTGTATGATATGATAAGGCAAGAGAAGGAATCACCATATGAGTTTTTCTTGAGATTTTTGGGAATCTTAATACAAATTCCTATAGATCAAAGACCTAATGATTATGAATGCATTGATTTATTTTGTGAACTATATGAACCAGGATTGAGTTCTTTACCAGAGGAATTGAAGCTTGCTAATTTGGCTCAAGTGATTCAATGGATAGAGATTGAAGAATCGGCTAGGAATGCATCTACAGAAAATAAAGGTAGTGCTCATTCATTACAAATATTTTACATGAATATTCAAGAAATTAAGGGGCAAAATGATGTAGGATTGTATGAGACACCTATTGTGTTTCCTAATCCTAATTGTGATTCTCATATCATTGAGATTCTATTGGAAGCTAGTGATTATGATTTTAAGGGTAATGATTGTAGTACTGAGAATGTAACTAAGTTTTTATTTTTACTAGAGTTGTGTGGGAATGAAGAGCCCCACATTGGTTTCCAAGTGAAGGAACAATTGTCAGATGATTTATATCTGGAGTGTGCCCCAAATATATTAGTAGTGGAATAGGGAAGCGGTATGAATGTTGAGCAATCTAAGGACAATGATGTGTGTGGTCAGAAGAGTACAATTGGAGGTAGCCATTACAGTGATGAACACATGGGTACTATGGTCTTTCCTTATTATCTAAGTGAAGTGGACCTGGAGATGTTACTACCCTCTGGGATTGATGTGGTCAGTAAAAGGTTTTCAGATTGTGCTGAAATACTCATTTATAAATCAACATATTCAGTAGGTGGTGTTGAGTACAAGGAAGCTAGTACGTATTGTTTTATCTTTTCTGATCAAGGTGAAATTGATGTTTTTAAATCTATCTTGATATTTTTCATATAGAAATGAATGAATAGGTACAAGAAAGGATGTATATGGAGTGGCTAGACATGAATGTGTTTGTGCATTCCCTAAAGAATGATGTAGCCAATACTACTAACTTTTGTAATGCCCTGGTGTACTCCCAATTGACAAATTTCATAGGATGGAAACCAAACTTGAATAGAAAATTCGAGGAAGGAAATTGCTATAGCTATGTATCATCTTTATTAGGTGATGGAAGTAAGGATACCATGCACACCATTCTATATGACAACTTTCAGTTCAATGTGCAAACTGATGATACCAGAATGGATGATGTTATGGACCAGGTAAGTTATGAAAGTTTCCATTTCCTAGTATAGTTAAGCCAACATCCTATGAAATATGACTAGGAGTAGGATAAGGTGAAGTATATCATGGTCATGTGTTGCTCTTAAAATGGTGGGCCAAAGCATTGATTAAATTAGTACAGGGGTAGAGTATAGGTAGCCACCACAGTATTCTCAAAGATATTGGCTATCCCATGAATTTTGAAACATCAAATGGTGAATGCTGCAAGCTGTTTTTGCATTAGAAAACATAGAATTTTGTTTTTGATAGGGGTAATATATCTATTAGAGGGCTCGTGTAATTTAGTAATGAGGTCTGCGAAACCAGAAATCTGGAATCTTGCTATGCCCACAGGGGGCATACATCCCCAGTCGGATCCACTGATGGGATTTTCAATTTTCTAAGTGATGCGATCTGGGGTTTTGGGGTTTCAAAGTTACCCATGGTGTTTTTAATTATCGAATTTTGAAAACCCTCTTGTTATGTTTCCACAATGACTTGCTACCGAGGGTAACCGGTCACTTAAGTAAGGTTTTATCCCTCTTGGGTCATGTCTTTACTAGCCCCTTTCACTTGGCTTGCCGATCTTTCTGCCAAGATGGCTTATGTTTCTATACCATTACGGGTTTCATTGGCTGGTCCCACCTGAATGTTTCATCTTAAGTCAAGCTAACTGTCCGATCACAGGTTTTGATCTCGGCCATTTCTTGTCAACCTCGCAGGTTTTCCTGCTGGCTTCACCAAAGTGGTGCGAGGTTTGCGAGATGCCACCATCTGGCATGAATGAATGTGTGGGTTTTTCCAAGGTATTGATGGTGATGTATGGTCATATCTTCATTAGCGATAGTCTTTAATAGCAGGGTTAATTATGAGCTCTCACACACCTCGCACGATTGGAGTAAATATTCTTAATGGTACTGCGAGGTCTATGAGGGGGTGACGTGTGGTCGTATTCCTAGTCCAATGGGTCTATGTGGGCCCTACTATATGGTTCAAGCCTCCTATTTTCATCGGTTTTGATTGGACATGCTTTCCCAAGTGCTGAGGTGGATTATCAATACTCATTGACTTGATATCGACCCTCCAATTTGCCAGATGTGTTTCGAATCAGTGGTTCAAATTCAAAGGAGGGGTGTGCGATTCATCTATGTGGCATATACTACCTTGTTGTTGCTAGTTTCATTAATGGTACGGATTTTCCTTTTTTCGAAGGATCTCCTCCTGTTTTTCTCAGGTGTGCGAATAGTGCTATCTTGCTGAAAACACTCATGGCTTTATTAACCACTATTTGTTCAAGTGCTTGAATTGCTTTCAAGAAATTTTATCCTGCACACTAACCCATTCTACAAATGCTTACCAAGTTACGTGCAATTAGCATTGCATTTTCTTTTGTTTTTGTGTAGGAAGCTTTCTTCTCCAGTGTATTGCAAGGCTTTGTTTTTCTCTATGGACAAATCAACTGAACACGGGAGTATGAGGCTGGTCATGCTAGATTCAATTACTACCAAAGCACCCAGGGGTACTACTAGGAATACTAGAAAGAAGATAATATGCTGCTCGTCCCCTATGTTCATATCTTATTCTAATGGTAATGAATCTGACACCGATTCGTATTATCGGTGTTACTTGGCCACCTTAATAGAGCTTATGGGAGTAAATGAGGAGGTCTTGGTAGTTGAATCTATAACTGAACTAGCACCGGGTCTGGTTGTTAGGGGTTGTGCTGACAAGGCTCGTAGGGGAAAGGTGGTTCAGTCGCTGTCTCAGGCGCGAACTCGAAGCGGTCGCCTATATCGGGGCCGTGTGTTTTTTTGATGGTTACTGGTGGTGGGTTTGTTGGAAGTTTCTTTTCCCACTGTTTCATCATGTGGACGTTGACGTGCACGTGCTTTGCATGAAATTTTGTTCTCCGACTAGTTACTATGTAACTTTTTTTTTAATTCCTTTGATCATACACGATGTTATCGAATGATAGGGAATGTGATTTTGAATTTCACTTTAGGTAGGAATTCCATTTTGTATTAACAATGTGGCCTAATGCTTGTTTCTCTCCTATTATATAAAGGAGATTTCATGGCTCATTATAGGGTCAGAATTTTGGGTCTGAAACCTTGGAGTCTGTACAGTTAGTTTAAATGTTGGAATGTTGTGAATATGGTTCAGGAAATCATCCTAGGTGGGGATTTGTATAAAGTTAGTATGGTATTCTTTTTAATTACTGATATCGAGAGAAATCTATAAAATTAAGATGGTTTGCTCTCCTGTGTGTGTGCCATGGATTATGAATGGATTTATCAAGGGTTTCTCTCTTCAGTTTCAATGTTTAATTGAAAGTGTAATTTCTTTTCTTTCTTTAACTTAATGAGTTAATCAAATGCTTGAAAAGCTAAATTACATGTTCATGGTTGTATATGCTAAGGATTTGCTAAGAATTACTATTTTAATATCTTGAAATATCTCATCGTAGTAAGGCTATATGAAGATAAGTTCACAGTACCAGAATTATACTTTGTATGACTCCGTTGCCCAGTGGATGAGGCACTGAATAATGTTTGCAACCTTTCTCTTTGGTGTAGGACCGTAGTTCTAAGCGTGGTGATCCAGGTATTGAACATAACCACATATTAAACCTTTTCTTCCTACGGGAAGTAATTCTTGCTTTGAGTTGGTCAATTTCATTGCTCTTTGGTGCCTGTAATTATTCTCCGGTCTGCCAATACCAAGAATAATGACTATCCCCTTGAGTGTGTAGAGATTGTAATCTCTATACAGAAAGTGTTCTTAGCAGTTATAAGACATTCTTATGAACACATTGAGGTTTACCCACCTTGGTCCTATAGAGCCAAAAGTGAAGGAGAGGTCAAAATTTTACTGACTTTTGTTAGTTGGCCACTAGCCTTTTCCATTCATCTACAATAGTGGGTAGCTACCTCTGAGAGAACAGTAATCTCTATGTGTGAAAAAAAACAACACCATCTTCACCTATAAATTAACCCACAACCAAGCCATTTGCATGGATGAGCTTTCAAGTACCCTTACTCTATTGATTTGTGTCTACACTTTCATCCAGGATCCATCATCTATCATCTACATATCAATGTTATGTTGCTGCAACAGTAAGAAACTAACATTCCTCCATCAATAATCCTTTGAAATATTGCATTATCATGTGAGGTTGAGAACATAAATGGAGATCAATCAAGTTTACCATGAAGACCAGTTTGGATTTGAATTTATTATTTTGATTTTCATGCTATCTTGTCCTTCATTGTGCATTGTTAGGGTTTCATTCTAATTTTTTATGCATTTTCCCTAAATTTTTACCCTAAATACAATTTGTCTTAAAGCCTTCAACTTAAAAATATCTCAATATTCTATAGATCTTTTTAAAATAGAAATTTAAATGTTTATCTATTGTAGATAATTTAATATTATTATTGCAGATGTGAATTTTCACCTAGCACATCATATAGTTGTGCAGTCTCAGTAGAAAATTCTCTAGAAGGAAAGAAAGGACATATGAAACTGTTACAACATGTACTCCGTCATGATGATACTACCATCGAGAAACCAACTATACTAACTCATCACATAATTCATATTTTATTTATTTTCTCTTTTTATTCTTATATTCTTTTCGGAAAATGAAGACTTACTTTCAAAGACTCCTTTGACTGATGATTCTTTTAGAAACTTATATAGGCCATCTATAAAAAATTTGTTTGAATAGACACATATTAAGGAGATGTGACAATATTTTTAAATGCATTCAATGTCACTGATATTGGTAGAAATAAATTCCATTGACAAAATTTTATAATTCCTTCAACGCCGAACTAATGGAGTGATGAAAGGTTGGACAACATTTACTCCTTCTATAACTAGAAATTAATTCCTCAAGTAGAGAGTAGACAAATCTTATTCAGCTAGATGAGAGTGGGGGTAGGCAGAATGTGACAACTTTATTCTACCCCAAAATTCCCTGCGAAACATTTATTGATCGGTCGATATGTAGGTGGTACCTATAGAGGAATGTTGCCACTCCTTATACCCTATCTATCCTCGACCTTAATGACTCTACCATCAAATACAATGCATTAAATTGGGCCATGAATAATTCTAATATAATGCTATCTATCAAACGGGCCACCCGCCAAGAAAAAATCAATTTTAAAGATACTCAATATGTTGAAGACTACTGGTGTGTCTGTATTACCATGCCACTATTAAATTTTTTTATGCGGTGACTTAGGTATTGAAATTTATAAGAAAGGTGATTAATAAGTACATTGAAATTTTAATTTTTCATAAGATGAGTCAGATATAGGGAGGAAGCCATGTATTATTCAATCATGAAGGAGTGAAGAGGAAAACTACTAATACCGACCTACATCATCTTGATTTTTTATATTCAATCTCCCAAGAAAAGTAATATATTTTATTGCATATATGAGGGAATAGGTTGAAACTATTTGAAATGTGCCAAACAAATTTTTCTTTGAATTATCACAACACAAACCAACAATAGACCAATCGATTAGCCTTATCTTCAAAAGAACAATCAAATTGAATGCACTCAATGCTAAGAATGTGCACACAAGACTCGATGTGGGTGAGGTGCTAATGTACGGCGGAGGAAACTGAGTTATAACTAAAAGTAAATAGAATTGAATACATAAAGAGGTGGTGAACCAGCCATGAGATATTTCCACACTACCACTTAATCAGTGGAATGAAAAAGCATTACAATTTAAAACTAATTCATCTATTGTGGTGGGCATCCACTCAATAGTGGGAATTCTCCACTTAACAATGGGTGAGAAAAAAAGATACAAATTCTTATTCTCCACACTAGCGGTAAACCATCCAGGGGTTATAGTGTTTGAATTAAATCATAAAATAATTATGGAAATATAAATGACTAAATAGTACTACTATTTCAGCCTTACAATGCTAAGTATCTGCAAGTATAAAATGATTATTACAATGAATATGCAATAGAAAATCTACTCCAAACTCCTGCAAATAATATACTATATTCCTATATGCAATATCAACTAAAGTATCAAAGAATATATATGCATATGAGTGAATAATCAGGTCTGATATGAAATCCCAACAAACTAAATAATCAAATCAACACTTAACCCTCTCAAAAATTGCTCAAAACTTCTTCTAAAGTTCCTCTAAACTCCTCCAAATGGAAAGCACAAGAAACTAGAAGTGTTGACACCAATAATTTAAGCATGAATTGATATAAGACAAGTCTGATATAAAATAACCAGCAAACCAAGTATAGACTGCCAATCAATATAATCAACAATATGCTTAAAACTCCCACCACTCTTCACCAAAAAAATTAAAACCAAAAGAACACCTTATGAATTGTTGGACAACCAAGAAACACCAAGTAATAAGGCACATGCAACTCCAAATATTCCCAACACAGAAACCAAGTAGCCAGTACATGGTACGACCCAAGAAAGGGGTCAACCTTGCTTTATAAAATTAACTATTCAATGATAAAATCTCCAAATTTACAATTAGGGGTGCCAAGAGCATAGACATTGAATGATAAAACAACCATAATGAAATTTAAATCATATTAAGAGCTACATATGAAAATCTAATTCAGCCATAGAATAACCAGCAAGCTCAAAACTCAAAATCATCACCAAAATCAGCAATGATGAAGCTCAACATGAACTCCTAAATGAGGCACACTCTCAAATGATCATCTAGGGAACCATAGTTTTAGGCTCAAAAAATGATATTAAAAGTACTAATCTCCCCCTTAGCCATGTTCTAAAATCAATTCAGCAACATAACTTTACCATATTTTCCAAAGATGAGGAATGAGAGAGCAAAGGCCTTCTTTTATATAATTGAAGATGTTTGTTGGCTTTCCATATTCCTCCAAAAGGGATGCCCATTTTACTTTTACAATAATTTATTTTTTAAAACATTTAATTCACCTTTTCTCTCCTCTTCATTTTGGCATCCAAGTTTCCTTAGGGAAATATTAAACATTTAAATGTTTAATTTGGTTATTTCCTTCATGAGGTGTCCTCCCTTAATGCTCCCCTTTTAAAACAACATTAAGTCATTAATCTAGGCCATGGGGCCTAAAATGAATTTTATAACATTAATGACTTAAATTAGATCATTTCACTAAAATGGGCCTCAAAATGCTGAAAGATAATTATGCTCCAAAGTCCACTTCCCAAAAAGGAAACTTAGTTGACTACTAATGCTACTGCCCAAGATGGAACTGCCAGAAATAGAACTTACTAAAAATAGTAAATTATGAAAAGTTGTCCAATGCCTTTGCATTTCATACCACTGCAAAGCTCTCCGAAAACCCAAAAAGAATCTGTAATCCAAAGCTCGAAACTCCAATGTGCTGGCTAAAAATAACAAGTTCTAGAGAAGTTTGTCAAATGGAGATGCATGTTACACCATTTTGAAGCTCTCCAATAACTGAAAAAACTCCACCAGACATGCATCAAAAATGCATACATGGAAACCTTCAAAAATGCCTTAGAACCCCAAGAAGATAGGAAA
This sequence comes from Sequoiadendron giganteum, assembly GCA_007115665.2. Classification (NCBI taxonomy): domain Eukaryota; kingdom Viridiplantae; phylum Streptophyta; class Pinopsida; order Cupressales; family Cupressaceae; genus Sequoiadendron; species Sequoiadendron giganteum. The sequence continues at coordinate 491,764,919 of CM021100.1, read as the reverse complement.
CCCTAATTTTACCTCTAACACGCCTATGGGCATTCAAAAATAGGCTATCAGTCATGGAAGAACGAATGGCTAAAATGGGGACATTATAGTCTGCCCTTCCCAAAATTGCTTGTCCTTAAGCAATGCCACAACACTCCAAACTGATCCCACCAAATCAAATAGTATCCTAGGGTCCCATATCCATCTCTAAAAATACCCACCATGTTGATGTTGCACCACTCTGATCATACAAATGAAGCCATTGAACTAGAACTGCACTAACCTTCCCTGCAACCTCAAAACTTTAACAAGCCTGAAATTCAAACTGAAAAACATGGAATGATTGAAATCATAAATTTGCAGCATCTCACACCCAACAAACTCTGAGGATTCAATATAATCAATTCCAATGACTATCAACATTTTGGACATAAGGAAAAATGATCTAAGTATTGCGTATGTGCAGGATCTTGATGGCCCAAAAAGTGGTGATATCTAAGTGATATGATAGCCCATGTGGTTGATGACTATTTTTTACCCAAAATTGATGAAATGAAAAGGGTTTTTAAAGGATATTCTCACCTTTCCACCAATATAAATTATGCTTTACTTTGAATTTAATAAATAATTATTATTCATTTTATATTTGAATTACGACTAAAGTCCTGATTGATAGGCTGATTGAAAAAAATCTATAACTTTCAAAAAGTATCACATTTTTTGAATCCAAAACATGCGTCACATTTTATGCTTCACATACTATAAGATTAAAAAAAAAAGAATTGAATTTCATGAATTTTTGATCAAGTTAAGGTAGTCAGACATACGAGTTTTTATATTGGTTAAAAGTTGTAATAAAAAAATCATAATTAATTATTACTTGGAAAAAAATTACAAAAAATTATGCATCACATCAGAACGTGAGTCCCCTACTTATATCTAAAATATCATAAAAAAGTATTATCATTTTATTGTGGCTAGGTTGGTCAAACAGACTCCTACTTCTTATTATTTCCCCGAAATTTAAGTACTACTGCATTGAAATTTCAAATTTTCACCAAATAGATTTTTTTAAAAAAAAATTAAACCTCATAGTTTAGAAACTACATTCAATTTTCTATAGATTCTATTCTTACATATTTTTGAAATAATATAGATAATGTATTCAAATTTTTACTTTAACTTGCCTAACTCTGATTTTCTGAATTTTATTGCCACTTATGGGCCTAGTTTTTCCATGATGATCCTGCACATACCCTATCTCAAGAATATTCTTATCAATGAAAGTGCTCAAAGCATCAAACATAATCACAACTCCTTCAAGGCTTCTTGCAAAGAAGAAAAAAAATATTTGCAAAAGCTCAATAGTCACATCCTTAGAGCTCCCAAAAGAATGAACAATGCCTCCTATGAATAGTTATGATATATCCAAGAAGGCTTCTAAAAAATTTCACCAATCTCCCTACAAGAGTCTCAAAAATTCAAACCAAATCAAGCATTGGTTTGTTTTCCCAAGCATTATGAATGTACTAGTTGCTAAACAAGACTGAAATGATCAACTTGAGATCTGATTTCAGGAAAATCAACATCCAAGAAGATAAAAAGTTGCTGCAAAACTGAAAATTAGCATCGAAAATATTATATATGCTCATATCCACAGCTGAAAACAACCTTTCTGAAGATTTCATCACAAAAAAGAACCGTTTATTTCTCACAATCTCTCTGTAATCCATTTGTTGATGAAAAATTGATCCATCAAGTGATTGGTAAGGAAGGGAACATCACCATTAGTTTTAAAATTTTGATCCTTATCCCTCCAAGGAACCTTTCTACCATAACCCAAAATATTTTGTATTCCACATCAAGGGTGCCAAAAAAAGATACCTGACCACGAATGATCCACCACACCCCTGAAGAAATTCACAACACATTCCCGAGTGCTAATCAACTCCAAATTCACACTCAAAAAAATATTAACTTCTTTAGTGAACCACTGAAGTCTATCGAAGAAAGATTCAGAAACAAGGGAGCCTAAAACAAACATTGTCTTCAAATTCATCTCCCAAGATAGGTTAGTGTGATAATTACTCAATCCAAAGGATAAACTACTAGGCATGTAAACAACACGTTGTACCAAAACATGTTTTGACAAAACCTTGGTGTCAAATAGGGGGAAGTCGTCATGAATCAACACTTCCCATATGGAGACTAAATTCTCTAAACCTATTATACATTCACTTAAAACCAAGCTTGGAGGATTATCAATCACAAAATATAACTTTTCCTCAGATTCTTTGAGATGTTTGAATCAGCTAGATGGTCTCCAACCTCCATTACACTCAACTGAGCATTCTCTTACATGCACTTCGTTGATTAAAGCTCAAGGGTAAGATTATCAACTTATATTTCACTTCCTTGAAATGCACCAATGATCTTCTTTGTGAATTCGTAGGTGTAATCTCGATCTTTAATCCAACATAGATACTCTGATTTCATAATCACTAAGGAGTCTTTAATAAATTTCAGATTAAAGAGAGTGAGGCCATCCCAAAATCCTTCCTATCTCTCTTCAATCAAACTATATGAGCAGTTAAATCTAAATAAGGCATTCACCTCATCCTCAATGGAAAACATAAATTGAGCTTTCCACTCACAAAAGTTAAAGGATGGTGAATAGATGATCAACTGCATTTCAAAATCAGAACTCTATTCCTTGTCTTCTCTACCCCAATAGCGATCCAAGACTCTTTTATTTCACCACCCACCAAATAAAAATTTTGAAGGTCATGAAGATAATGAAATCCTATGAATTATTCGGGCCTTTTTATACAATCAGCTTCATGATGTGGTAAATCTGATTTGAATTTGGTAACCGATTTAAAAAATTGATCATCAAGGGCCATCTAGTCTTCAAGCTCCATTTCCCCTTCATTCTCTCCTTGATTATATACTAAACAAGCCCCCAACTTGATCAATGAGTCATTATTGATCGCAGTTCTAAAAATTTTTGCAACAAAAAATTCTTCCTTAGTGGCTACAACCATCTTAAAGGATTCATTATGGGGCTTATCCATGCAAGCTTCTTTGTCAAACAAATTTTCTCCACCAAAGGCCATCTCAAAGCTTGTAGTAAAATAACTTTTTTTTCTTTATTGGGATCAAAGGGAAATTTATCCCATACAAGTTCCTTAACCAAATTAGGTGCCTTCACACTCAGATCCCAAATGCTAAACTGCTGATTATTTTTATATGGGTATGTGCAGGATCATGATGGGCCAAAAAGTTGCAATATGATGGGTATATGGCTAACACCCTTTTTTTACCCAAAATTGATGAAATGAAAAGGGTTTTTAAAGGATATTCTAAAATTTCCACCAATATAAATTATGCTTTGCTTTGAATTTAATGAATTATTATTATTCATTTTCTATTGAATTATGACTAAAGTCATGATTGATAGGTTGATTGAAAAACATCTATAGCTTTCAAATGATATCACATTTTTTGAATCCAAAACATGAATCACATTCTATTCTTCGCATACTATAATATTAAAAATGAAAAAAATAAATTTCATGAATTTTTGACAAAGTTAAGGTGGTATGACATATGAGTCTTTATATTTTTCAGAAGTTATAATTAAAAAAATTATAACTAATTATTTACTTGGAAAAAAATTACAAAAAAATATTAATCACATTGAGATATGAGTCCTCTAGTTTATTTATAAAATATTATAATTTTTTTTTTTCATTTTAACGTGGTTAGGGTTGTCAATCAGACACCTACTTATTTTTTCCCTAAAATTTAAGTACTACTGTATTGAAATTTCAAATTTTCACCATATAGATTTATTTTTTAGTAAATAAACCTAGTAGTTTAGAAAATAAATTAAATTTGACACAAATTATATTCTTACATATATTTGAAATAGTATAGATAACTTATTTAATTTTTTATGTCAAGTTGTCTAACTCTAATTTTTCGAAAAAAATTTCCGCTTAAGGGCCTATTTTTTCCATGATGATCCCGCACATACCCATATCTTCATAAGAATCTTTCTCCAAGAGCCTAGTTTGATGAATGAAATCAAGACCACCTAAATATCCATTATTTGTCACAAGCATACCCATGAAGTCTTCATGATTACTTGGCATAGACTCTTCATGTGTATATAAAACTGATGTTGCCTTATTGCACTCATACTCAGCATGTGAGGGCAACTGCATATCAATAGGTACTTCTTGAAAACAAACCTTAGAATAATTGAGAAAAAACATTTTAGTTTTGTCTTTTACATTATAGAACACCTTATTTATTTTCTCTGTCTTCTTCAAGTGAGGCTTCAATTTTCCCTCACACTGTTTGAACAAAACTCTGATTGACATACTAGTAGTAGAAGAATATTTCCTTCTTGTTCATGAATGTTAAATAGGAAAGATAGGACAGATTTTGGAATGCAATCCATCTCATTGATAAAACTACATCCTCCTCTTGTTCACTCCAAGTTGGAATGAAGAGGTAATGAATCAAATAATATATTCAATCTTGCATACCCAAATCTATCAGCAACACACTTCTTTTGAGTTCTGAAAAGATCTTCAGTGTAGCAACTCTTTTGCAATACTGATTGCTATCAGTTTCATCAAGATCTTGAGAACTTTCCACAAACATATGAAGAACTCTCTTTATAGTTTTATCATCATAGGGCACCAAGGGTGCAAAAATTCTCATCACTTCATTAAGGCATGAAGTAATCAACAAATTTACTTCTTCAACAGGATGCCTTAGCAAATAGGGATTATTCAAAAAAGTCACTCCAGGAGCTAATGCCAACTGCATTTTCTTTGAAGGCAACTGATTCACTTGCCTTAAACACTGTTCTAACAAATGAAGAATGTTCTCTCCATTCTCCCTTGATTGAAATTATTTGTCAAGACTCTTTCTAGCCATATAAAGTGTCCCTACCAACTTCATCTCTTCTTATTAGCCATACCTTAATCTAACAAGACAAGGTTTCTCAAACCTCTAAAAAAGTGTCAAATTCAAAAAATTATGAAGTTGAAACTAAACTTTTTTATGCTTTCAGATGTAGCATCTATATTCTACGACTCTCATCTGATAAACAAGGCACTGAAACTCACAAGATGGCAAGAAAATAGGCTCTCATACCACTGAAATGTGCCAACCAATTTTTTCTTTGAATTATCAAAACACAAACCAACAATATGCCAATTGCTTAGCATTAGCTTCAAAAGAACAATCAAATTGAATGCACTCAACACCAAGAATGTGCACACAAGACCCGATGTGGGTGAGATGCTAACATATGGCGAAGGAAACTGAATTATAACTGAAAGCAGAAAGACATCATGAACCAGCCATGATAGATTTCCACCCAACCACTTAATCAATGGGGGAAAAAAGCATTACAACTCAAATTTAATTCATCCACTACGGTGGGCATCAACTAATCAGTGGGAATTCTCCACTTAACAATAGGTGAGAAAGAAAGATACAAATGTTTATTCTTGACACTAGTGGTAAACCATCTAGGGGTTATAGTGTTTGAATTAAATCACCAAGTAATTGCAGAAATATAAATGACTAAATAGTACTATTGTTTCAACCTTACAATGCTAAGTATTTGCAAGTACAATATGATTATTACAATGAATATGCAATAGAAAATCTACTCCAAACTCTAGCAAAGAAAACACTATGTTCCTATATGCAATATAAACTGAATTACTAGGGAATATATGCATATAAGTGAATAATTAGGTCTGATATAAAATCGACAGCAAACAAAATAATCAAGCCAACAACTTAACTCTCTCAAAAATTGTCAAAACTTCTTCCAAAGTGGCTCTAAACTCCTCCAAATGGAAATAACAAGAAACTAGAAGTGTTAACACCAATAATTTAAGCATAAAATAATATAAGCCAAGTCTGATATAAAATAACCAGCAAACCAAGTACAAACCAACAATCAATAAAATCAATAATATGCTTAAAAATCCCACCACTCTTCACCAAAACAACTAAAACTGAAACACACCTTCTAAATTGTTGGAAAACCAAGAAACATCAAGTAATAAGGCACATACAACTCCAAATATTCCCAACACGGAAACCAAGCACCAAGTACATGGTACAACCCAAGAAAGCAGTCAACCTTGCATTAAAAATTCAATTCTTCAATGATAAAATCAGAAAATGCACAATTAGGGGTGCCAAGAGAATATACATTGAATGATAATGCATCCATAATGAAATATAAATCATACTAAGAATTGTATATGAAAATCTACTTCAGCCATCAAATAACCAGCAAGCTCAAAACTGGAAATTATCAACAAAATCAGTAATGATGAACCTCAACATGAACTTCTGAATGAAGCACACTCTCAAATGATCATCTAGGGAACCATGGTCTTAGGCCCGAAGAATGATATTAAAAATACTAAGCTCCCCCTTAGTCGGGTTCTGAAATCAATTTAGCAGCATAACTTTAACATATTTTCCAAAGATAAGAAATGAGAGAGGAAAGGCCTTCTTTTATAGAATTGAAGATGAATGTTGGCTTTCCATCTTCCTCCAAAAGGGATGCCCATTTTACTTTTGCAATAATTTAATTTTTAAAACATTTAATTCACCTTTTTTCTCCTCTTCATTTGTATGTCCAAGTTTTCTTGGGTAAATATTAATCATTTAAATGTTTAGTTTGTTTATTTATTCTATGAGGCATCCTCCCTTAATTTACCCCTTTTAAAACAACCTTAATTCATTAATCTAGGCCATGGGGCCTAAAATGAATTCTAAAACATTAATGACTTAAAATAAATAATTTCACCAAAATGGGCCTCAAAATGTTGAAAGCCAATTATGCTCCAAACTCCACTACTCGTAATGGAAACTCAGGTGACTGCTAATGCTACTGCCCAAGATGGCATTGATAGAACTAAAACTTACTAAAAATAGTAAATTCTAAAAATTTACCCAATGTCTTTGGATGGCATACCACTGTGAAGCTCTCTGAAAACCCAAAAAGAATCCACAATCCAAAACTCGAAACTCCATTGTGTTGGCTAAAAATAGAATGTTTTGGAAAAAGTTGTTAGATAGCAATGCATGTTACACCATTCTAAAGCTCTCCAAAAACCCAAAAACCTCCACTAGACATGCATAAAAAATGCATACATGCAAACCTTCAAAAATTCCTCAGAACCCCAATAAGATAGGGAACCCTAATTTCACCTCTGACAAGCCTATGATCTTTTGGAAATAGGCTATCAATCACTAAAGAGCGAATGGCTAAAATGAGGATATTACACTATTTACTCATATATCTATATATTTTACTCATCTAGTGGCAACGCTAAATTCTAATTATGCAAAATCCTTATTGTAGTTTAATTATTCTATTAGCATTTGTTTTTTTGAGGAATATGGTGAATAGTTGTAGGTTACTTTTCATACAATAAGATAGGTAAATTATGAACATTTACATGCTTATTCAACAACCCATGGAATACCATGCGACTTAACAAGTAGTGCTAAGAGGCTACCAACACCATACACTTGCCATAATAACAACCCCCTGCTAAGTACTATGTTGAACAAAATACCCTAAAAGGAAAAGTTCCTTCTGGTTTATTTTTCTCTCCATTCCATTGTGAAAATAAGGCACAACATTTGGGCACCATACTTAAGATGTGAGGAGGGCGCCATATGTGGGAGAATAGAAGAAAAGTTTATTGCCCAAATTCACAGGCCTTTGCTTATGGGAAATGTGTATTATTTTATTATTTTATTTATCTATTTCTAACTATTACCTTCTTATCTTTACTTATTGATTATTGCTGATAGTTGGTTTTTCATACAATTGATTGATTTTTTTTTTTTTTGGATTATTATTGTTATTTCACTTTGTTGTTGCAAACCTTCGAGTGGAAAAATTGATGGTTATAATGAGTGCATGAATGAGAAAATAAATAATGTTTATCATACAATGTGAGGTGGCTTTCTTTCTTATCCAACTTCCTAGCATATTTCTAGCAATTCAACTTTTGTTCCTAGATAGCATTATCACCCTGGTTTTGTTATCTTAGAAAAAAACCCACATCCATTGTAATACCCCTTCATTTTTCCCTTCTGATCGAATAATGTTCTGTTATCTTATGTTGTAATTTTCTATTAGTACCTTAACTATAGTACTCGGCTGTATTGTTCGCTATCTATAAAGCGACGTTAATGTTATATTTTGATGTGATGGTATTTTAATATGATGTTATTTTATGCCATGTTTTGAGATTAGCATTATGGATGTTGAATTAAAGATGTTTTATGCTTTGGATTATATTAATATGTTAGATTTGTCAGTTATTTACAGTGTATTGGTGAAGGGGACAATATCGTATCACTCACTCACGAGTGCCCTACGATTCCGTGATTTCCTCTTCACGATGTGTATTTTACGATGTTCATATTATATGTTGTTGTTTACTTGATTTACAGGTTGACAGGTACAGGACGTCGACTCCACCTAGTTCACAGGTTTGAGCGTGTCCAATGTACAACGGTATTCAATTGGGAGATAGTAGCTAGGATTTCCCTGTCGAGTCATCACCCTAGTCCTAGTGTGTCGCTGGTCATGGAGTGGTCTAGTTGTGTTATTTTGTTTGATTTACCTTGTTTCAGTTTATTATGGAAGTTAGAAAGGTGCTAAAGTATATTTTGTAGTTATGTGGGTGAGTGATTTAATCTGGTTATATGTTGGAAACGAAATTTAATTTAATTAATATAATTTAATCTCGTTGTAGATCAATTTTATTAATTAATTAATTAAAAGTATTTATGTTGAAATAATTTACTTTATCTATTTTGGAAATGCATGCATTTTGAGTTGTAATTGAAAATTAAGAAATTGGTTAAAAATGTCAATTTAGAATTTGAAAATTCAAATATTCAAAAATTGAGATATTTCCTATTTTGTTTTCTAGAAGTTATGAGGGTGGTTGTGGAATTTTGGGAAGGACTTTGCATAACTTGGAATTTCTACACAAAATCAAGAATGGAGTTTTGGAGAGAAATTTGAGAGGAGGAAAGTTGTAATTGTAATTATGTTTATTGAACTTACCTCATTCAGGGAATGAGAGTTGTAATCTTATGGATTAATGAATGATTTATTGAAATGGAAAGTTATCTTTATGTTTGACGTAAATCATCTTATATGGAATGTATGTGCTTAATTTATTTATTAATTAAATGACATGGTTTAAATCATGTTTGTTGTTTAGGTTCTTTATAACATCTGTCTCGTAACCTCAGAGGTTGTTGGCATTAGTTAGCGAACTTGTTTATTAAATATACTTTAAAAAAAATTAAAAAAATTATATCATTTAAGTAGTTAAATGTAACTTCCTCTAGGGTTGCGTGGTGGGGCATTACATCCATAAGGACACATAGATTAATATTGACCCATTCCATTGTACATGAGCATGTAAATAGGTCTATATACACCTCTACAACTATAAGAAAAAATTTCATGTAATAGAAAAAGGCTAGACAAAGGAAGAGAAAAAAAAATTAAATTTCAAATAATTACCAATAAGTTTGTTTCTACCATATTATCATAAACATAGTGTATTATCATACACATAGCCTAACTTCAGAGGAACTCTATAGTTTCATATAGTTTTCCTATTACAAAATCAAAGATATTTATTTGAATACATAAAATCTTAATCTCACAAAACTGTGACATGAGCTGATAGTTGGAAGCATATAGCTACAACCTGTTTCTTTGAAACTGATCAGCCATAGGGAGGTATCTCTCCTTGGAACTAAAATAGGTCATCAAGCCTTTGAAGACTCTCACCATTCCCACAAGCTATGAGACCAACCAAGAATAGGGATATACACCCAAACCAAAAACATGTATGCACACAAGAGATATTAAGGCCATCAAACATGTAGTTAGATACAACAAACTTATAGGGACTAAGGAAATAATATAATAACACCATTGCTTAATTAGACAAGGGGGCCTATCTCTTAACTAGTTCTCACTTTCATGGAAGTCCTACCCATCACTCCCATCACTACTACTTCACCTTTTCCATTGTAACACTTTTTTCTTTAGCTCCCCTCCCAAAAAAAAACTCTCCTCAAAAGCCCCCCTCCAAAATTTTTACTCCACCCTATATGTAGAGAGTTACCTAATCTAGGCTACTAGGATGGGTGGCTTCTTTTTATTTTTTTTTCTTTTTTTTAACCCATAACAAAACATAGAACATATTTTAGTGATTCCAAAACTAAGTGTAGGAAATAAAGGGTTTGGTAGGAACAACTAAACTCACATTTATTCACAAGCTATTCAACAAGGATTGGTTAACATTCTTTGGTGGTCTCTCCTTCTCCCTTTGGCCAATCTCATAAATATTCCTGTACACTTAATGCACATATCAAATACATTAAAATAGGTATACAAATTAAAATGATAACAAATTTAATTATTGTATACAAAAATATCAACTCAACCAAAATCAAAGCATTTATTAACATCACAACATGGTTATCTCATTTGGGTATGTGTAGGATCATCATGGAAAAAAAGGCCCTTAAGTGGCCATGAAAATTTAAAAAATCAGAGTTAGGCAAGTTGACGTAAAAAATTGAATAAGTTATCTATATTATTTCAAAAATATGTAAGAATAGAATTTGTAGCAAACTAAATGTAGTTTCTAAACTACTAGGTTTTTTTTTTATGAAAATCTATTTGGTGAAAATTTGAAATTTCAATGTAGTAGTACTTAAATTTCAAGAAAAAAATAAGAAGTAGGTGTTTGTCTGACCACCCTAACAACAATAAAATGATAATAGTTTTTTATAAGATTTTAGATATAAGTAGAGGACTCATGTCTCGATGTGATCATATATTTTTGTAATTTTTTTCCAAGTACATAATTAATTATGAATTTTTTATTACAACTTGGAAAAAATAAAAAAAACTCGTATGTCTAACAAATTTAACTTGGTGAAAACTTCCTGAAATTATTATTATTTTTTTTAATCCTATAGTATGCGAAGCATAGAATATGACACATGTTTCAGATTCAAAAAATGTGATACCATTTGAAAGCTATAGATGTTTTTCAGCCATCCTATCAATACAGACTTTAGTCGTAATTCAAATAGAAAATAAGTAATAATTATTTATTAAATTAAAAGTAAAGCATAATTTATATTGGTGGAAAGTTGAGAGTATCCTTTAAAAACCCTTTTTGTTTCATCAATTTTGGGTAAGAAAATTTTTTCAACCACATGGGCCATCATGTCACTTACATATCACCACTTTTTGTCCCATCATGATCCTACACATACCCATTTATGTCTTTCCTACTTAAAATAATAATGGTGAATCACATCACTTCGACATAATTCCATTTTTTTTGGATATAATTGTAATTTAAACTTAGTCTACATATAATAACATAGCCTTTGCACAATTACATTTAATAATGACTTCATATACTCTCAATCATCCCAAAATTAGGTAGTCCAACATGATTATAACATACTGCTAAAGGAGAAATAACCATGGACTGATAGCCCAATTTCAATAAAGAGTGATCATAATAATATCAAAACCTATTGAGGTTTAGAGGTCAACTTACCATTATTTGTAAGGTTTAAATCACCTTACTCTTATTGGTATCATAATCATCAATAACCTATGGGATTTAGTTTTCTATGTACCATGATTAGCTAATACAAAATAATGCATGCAATAATTACATATCCAAATATAAGACAATTATTTCAAAGTAAATAGATCTAGAACCATCATAAGGTAATTATTACAAAATTAGTTGGGCCTTACATTCCCCTCCCCTTAGTTTAGACTTTATAAACTTTCATTGAAATACGTGAGAATGAAGCGAGGAGCATAGATGGAAATATGAGGAAATTTGGAAAATCCTATCAATTAACATGTCCAAAATAGGTCATTTAGCAAGCGCCAAATTTGGCACTCACCAAATGGCACATCACATTTAGCGAGCACTAGATGTGATGTGTTATTTGGCAAGCTCCAAATTTGGTGCTTGCCAAATGACCTGCTTTGAACAAAACCTAAATTTCCCCTCTCTTTGGTCGACAACTTTGATAATGCTTAGAGTACATAGTTTATGATCATAGATGGATAGTTGAGGTTTTACCATTGATACGCTCTCTAACTCGTTACCCTAACTAGATAACTCTTTGTCCCTCTAGATTCTATCTCTCTCAAGTCTCACTCCCTCCCACATGACCTAGACTACTCTCTCTCAGTCCAATCCCCTCTCTCAGGTCTCTTTCCTTCCCACCTATATACCTAAATAAATCTATCTCGCTCCAAGCCTCTTTCTCACTATCCCTCTCTCTCTCCCCCTTTCTTATTTTTGTCTCTCTCACTCCATTTCCCTCTCTTTGGTCATTATCTTTCTCTCTCTCTCAAGTGTCTCCCTCCTACCCCCTCTCCCTCTCTTAGGTCTCTCACTCACTCCCTCTATCTCCCTCCCATTCCCTCACTCTCACTCACTCTATCTATCTCTCTCTTTCTCACTCTCTCTCAGGTATCTCCATCCCCCCTCTCTCTTTCTCACACACACACACTCCCTATCTATCTCCACTCCATCTCTCTCAATCCCTTTATCTCTGTCCCACTCTCTCTCCCTGTCTTAGGTTTCTCCCTTCGACCTCCTTTCCCCCTCTCTCTATCTCTCAAGTCTCTCCCTCCCAACCCCTCTCCCTCTCTCTCTCTCTCTCTCCCACTCTCTATCTCTCTCTCTCTCTCTATCTCTCTCTCACTCCCTCTATCTCTCTCCCACTCTTTCTCTCTCCCTCTCTATCAAGTATCTCCCTCCCACCCCCTCTCCCTATCTCTCTTTGTCAAGTCTCCCCCTCCTACCCCCTTTCCCTCTGAAAATCACTCCCTCTATCTCTCTTCAGCTCCCTCCTTCTCTAACACCCTGTATCTCTCTCCCTCTACCTATCCCTCTCTCTCGAGTATCTCCCTCCCACCACTTCCCCCTCTCTCTCTCTCTGAAGTCCCCCTCTCTCTCATGCCCCTATCTATCTCCCTCCCACCCCTTCTCCCTCATCCTCCCTCTGTCTCTCAAGTCTCTCCATCCTACCCCCTCTTCCTTTGTTAGGTCTCTCTTTGTCTCTCTCACTCACTCCCTCTATCTCTCTCAATCCCTCTATCTCTACCCCTTTATCTCTCCCTCCCTCCCTCCCACCCCCTCCCACTCCATCTATCTATCTCTTTGTTATGTTTCTTCCCCCACCCCCTCTCTCTCTATATATATCTCTCAATCCCTCCATCTCTCTCCCATCCCTCTATCCTGAATACCCCCTCTCCCCTAAGTACTCCCTCTCCCTCTATTAACTCTCTCTTTCTCACTCCTTATATCTCTCCCATCCCTCTATCTCCCACTCCCTCTCTCTCCTACTCTCTTAGGTCTCTCCCTCCCACCCCCTCTCTCCCACTTTGTCCCCCTCTCCTTCTCTCTCAGTTGACTCCCTCTCTCTTAGGTTTCCCCCTACCACCCCCTCATCCTCCCTCTATCTATCTCTCAAGTATTTCACTCCTATCCCCCTCTCTCTCTCCATATCTATGTGACCTATCCCTCCCTCTCTCTCCTACTCTCTCTCTCTCTCACTTCCTCTCTCTCTCTACTACTTTGTCTCTTTCCCTCTCCCTTGGGTCTCTCCCTCCCACCCCCTCTCTCTCTCTCAAATATATTTGTCCTACCCCCTCTCCCTCTCTCTTTTTGTCAAGTCTCCCCCTCTTAACCCACCTCCCTCTCACAACCACTCCCTCTATCTCTCTTCCACTCCCCCCTATCTAACTCCCTCTATTTATATCACTCTCCCTCTTCCTCTCTCTCAAGTATCTCCTTCCCACAACCTCTCCCTCTCTCTCTCAAGTAAAGGGTTTAGGGTTTAGGGATTAATGGTTAAGGGTAGAGGGTTTAGGGATTATGATTTATGGTTTAAGGGTAGATGGTGTAGGGTTCAGAGAGAGAGAAGGGTGTTGAGGGTAGAGGGTAGAGGGTTATGCGTAGAGGGTAGAGGGTAGAGGGTAGAGGGTTTAGGGGTTTAGGGTTTAAGGGTTTAAGGGTTAAGGATATAGGGTATATAGTTTAAGGGTAGAGGGTTTAAGGGTTTAGGGTATATGGTAGAGAGTTTAAGGGTTAAGGGTATAGGGTACATGGTTTAGGGTTTAGGGTTTATAGTTTAAGAGTTGAGGGTTGATGGTTGAGGGTTGAGAGTTGAGGGTTGAGGGTTGAGGGTTGAGGGTTGAGGGTAGAGGGTTAACCGTTGAGGGTTTAGGGTTTAGGGTTTAAGGGTTGATGGATTAAGGGTTGAGGGTTGGGGGATTAGGGTAGAGAGTTTAGTTAAGTTTAAAAGGGTTTAGGGTTTAACCTGGTTAATAGTTGAGGATTGAGGGTTTATGGTTTTAGGGTTTAAGGGTTGAGGGTTGAGTGTGGAGGGTAGAGGGTTTAAGGTTCAGGGTTTAGGGTTTATAGTTTAAGGGTAGAGGGTTTAAAGGTTTGGGGTTTAACCTAGTTCAAGGTAGAGGGTTGAGGTTTGAGGTTTAAGCGTTGAGGGTTGAGAGTTGATGGTAGAGAGTGGAGGGTTTAGGGTTTAGGGTTTAGGGATTAAGGATTAAGGGTAGATGGTTTAGGGTTTAGGGATTATGATTTATAGTTTAAGGGTAGTATAGGGAAATTTCTGGTCATCTCAAAGAAACATCCAAGATTAGTAGTGCCTTTGGTAACTTTAATTTCATATACTCAAGTTTCACAATGTCACATAGCATATATATCTCATATCATAAATTGAAAAATCACTAATCACATGTCATCCCCAATTCCTTTGACCTTAATTTCAAATTGTAACATGGTTCATTCACATCACATATTTCATTTTCTCTTCATTTCCAAATTAAAATTGAACAACCATAATAGCTAGCATAAAATGGTCAACCATCACAATAAGCTAACCAAGCATGTAACCTAATCATAATCAAGTCATCATAAGAACTCAAATGTATAAACATCATAATCAAATCATCATAAGAACTCAAATGTTTGAAATACCATGTCCTAAATGGTATCACCAGACGTAGTCAATAATACTAAAACTCAAAATAGTTGAAGCAATAAATGTATCAGAGAGGTGGATCTCACACTAGCGCTATGTGAATTTCATTCCAAAATGTTACTACAACCATCCATGCAAACTCACATAATCCCTTTAAAAGAAATACGTTGATTGACATCAAGGCCAAGGGGCCAATAACTTAACATTTCAAAGGAATTAATAAAATGACTAATGATACCATGAACTAGGAGAATAGGTCAACGAAAAATTAGAAATCAATAAAATTTCAGAAAATCCTAGCAAGAGTGATAATACTTTATTTTTGTATTTCCCTATAAATATTTCGTAAATAGACAATACTTAATCTCTTAAGGGAATTTTTTTTTTTTTCGAAGTTTATTAAATATTTCATTCCATTATTTTATGCCATTTACATTACTTGTATATAATTTGAATAGATATTGTAAACACAAAATAGTTCTTTACTATAAATGAATACCGAAGAATAACACAACCATTTATTTTATTACCACTACATTACAATGTTACATTATTACATAGATTTTTAAAGATGAGTAGAGAATTCAAGCTCTTATTTTGTTCAAATGGCACATGTCACTTTATATCAGACAAAATTGATTCCAAGCTGACAGGCCACTAGCTACTTCGTTACTAGTGACAATACAAACCATATTCTCAAACCACGTGGCTTGTCGAGCATGGTTTGGATCTTGGGATCTTGAATATGGTTCAAAATTCATAATAATCTCAATACAATACACCAAAATACCCCAAAATAAAACAACTAATTCTAAGTTGGTAGTGACAGCTATGGAATCTAGACTATATTATAAAACAAGTGACTTTGAGAATCCATAGGACTTGCCTACCATGTTGGAGAAATGGGAGTTGTGAAGATAAAAAATGTGCCTATCTTGTTTGAGAACCAGAGTGATGCAGAAGATGAGGGGTAGTAAATATTCTCCCACCTTCTACATGCAACTTCCATGCATTGGGATAACATACAGTGAGTCTAAAAGTCCATAGTTCATCTTTGAGGGCCTTAGTGAAAATGGAGTATGAGAAGTCACCAACTTTAATTGCAAACAATAATAAAATAATTATTTGTGATTACTCTCTATGAAAGAACTTATCTACATCAGAGCTCCTTCTCCTATTTCAAAACCTGTCTCAGTTTTCAAGTCAACTAGATCTACTTCTTTCCAATTCCACCCATTCTAAACTTGAAGAAAATTTGTCTTTTACTTTGTAACTACATAATTGAAGGTAGGAGAATTTAGAGTATTCCTAATAATACCACACCACCTTCTTCATTATTAACCTTGCAAAATGAAAACCCTTATGACAATTCAGAACATTGCACTCAATAATAAATCATTTAGCCTTCTACAAATGATTTTAGTTGTGCCCACTATCCCTATTTTTGAGCCACCAATACCACTACCATCCTAGTCCATATTTACTCATGACCCATGTGATTTTGGGTTACATAATGATAATTATGCAAACCCAAAAACCAATTTAACCATGTAACTTAAGTCTTTCTTTTATAATTACAATGTTTATTTTGATTGGAATTTGGCTACATGCAAACTATACCCCAAGCTAACAAGTTGTCAAAATCACCACTCAAATGATATGAAATAATTACAAATCTTGTTTCAATTGATCATTGGATTAATGGCCTCATCATCTATAATATGTCATTTAGTTTTCAATATCAAACTAT
>CM021100.1:491679308-491747934 GCA_007115665.2 Sequoiadendron giganteum | reverse complement strand
GATCATAATAATATCAAAACCTATTGAGCTTTAGAGGTCAACTTACCATTATTTGTAAGGTTTAAATCACGTTACTCTTATTTGTATCATAATCATCAATAAGCTATGGGATTTAGTTTTCTATGTACCATGATTAGCTAATACAAAATAATGCATGCAATAATTACATATCCAAATATAAGACAATTATTTCAAAGTAAATAGATCTAGAACCATCATAAGGTAATTATTACAAAATTAGTTGGGCCTTACATTCCCCTCCACTTAGTTTAGACTTTATTAACTTTCATTGAAATACGTGAGAATGAAGCGAGGAGCATAGATGGAAATATGAGGAAATTTGGAAAATCCTATCAATTAACACATCCAAAATAGGTCATTTAGCAAGCGCCAAATTTGGAACTCACCAAATGGCACATCACATTTAGCGAGCACCAGATGTGATGTGTTATTTGGCAAGATCCAAATTTGGTGCTTGCCAAATGACCTGCTTTGAACAAAACCTGAATTTCCCCTCTCTTTTGTCGACAACTTTGATAATGCTTAGAGTACATAGTTTATGATCATAGATGGATAGTTGAGGTTTTACCATTCATATGCTCTCTAACTCGTTACCCTAACTAGATAACTCTTTATCCCTCTAGAGTCTATCTCTCTCAAGTCTCACTCCCTCCCACGCGACCTAGACTACACTCTCTCACTCCAATCCCCTCTCTCAGGTCTCCTTCCCTCCCACCTATATACCTAAATAAATATATCTCGCTCCAAGCCCCTTTCTCACTATCCCTCTCTCTCTCCCTCTTTCTTATTTTTGTCTCTCTCACTCCATTTCCCTCTCTTTGGTCGTTATCTTTCTCTCTCTCAAGTGTCTCCCTCCAACCCCCTCTCCCTCTCTTAGGCCTCTCACTCACTCCCTCTATCTCTCTCCTATTCCCTCTCTCTCACTCACTCTATCTATCTCCCTCTCTCTCACTCTCTCTCAGGTATCTCCATCCCCCCTCTCTCTTTCTCACACACACACACTCCCTTTCTATCTCCCACTCCATCTCTCTTGCTCCCTTTATCTTTTTACCACTCTCTCTCCCTGTCTCAGGTTTCTCCCTCCGACCTCCTTTCCCCCCCTCTCTCTCTCTATCTCTCAAGTCTCTCCCTCCCAACCCCTCTCCCCCCCCTCTCTCTCTCTCCCACTCTCTATCTCTCTCTCTCCCTCTATCTCTCTCCCACTTTGTCTCTCTCCCTCTCTATCAAGTATCTCCCTCCCACCCCCTCTCCCTATCTCTCTTTGTCAAGTCTCCCCCTCCTAACCCCCTCTCCCTCTAACAATCACTCCCTCCCTCTCTAACACCTTGTATCTCTCTCCCTATACCTCTCCCTCCCACCACTTCCCCCTCTCTCTCTCAAGTCCCCCTCTCTCTCATGCCCCTATCTATCTCCCTCCCACCCCTTCTCCCTCTTCCTCCCTCTATCTCTCAAGTCTCTCCATCCTACCCCCTCTTCCTTTGTTAGGTCTCTCTTTGTCTCTCTCACTCACTCCCTCTATCTCTCCCAAACCCTATCTCTCTCAATCCCCCTATCTCTCCCTCTCTCCCTCCCACCCCCTCCCACTCCATCTATCTATCTCTCTCTTAGGTTTCTTCCCCCACCCCCTCTCTCTCTATATATATCTCTCAATCCCTCCATCTCTTTCCCATCCCTCTATCCTGACTACCCCCTCTCCCCTGAGTACTCCCTCTCCCTCCCACTCCCTCTCCCTCTATTAACTCTCTCTTTCTCACTCCTTGTATCTCTCCCGTCCCTTTATCTCCCACTCCCTCTCTCTCCTACGCTCTTAGGTCTCTCCCTCCCACCCCCTCTCTCCCACTTTGTCCCCCTCTCCTTCTCTCTCAGTTGTCTCCCTCCCACCCTCTCCCTCTCTCCCTCTCTCTTAGGTTTCTCCCTACCACCGCCTCATCCTCCCTCTATCTATCTCTCAAGTATGTCCCTCCTACCCCCCTCTCTCTCTCCATATCTATGTGACTTGTACCTCCCTCTCTCTCCCACTCCCTCTCGCTCTCTCTCACTTCCTCTATCTCTCTACTACTTTTTCTTTCTCCCTCTCCCTTGGGTCTCTCCCTCCCACCCCCTCTCTCTCTCTCAAGTATCTTTGTCCTACCCCCTCTCCCTCTCTCTTTTTGTCAAGTCTCCCCCTCTTACCCCACCTCCCTCTCACAACCACTCCCTCTATCTCTCTTCCACTCCCCACCTATCTCACTCCCTCTATTTATATCCCTCTCCCTCTTCCTCTCTCTCAAGTATCTCCCTCCCACCACCTCTCCCTCTCTCTCTCAAGTAAAGGGTTTAGGGTTTAGGGTTTAGGGATTAATGGTTAAGGGTAGAGGGTTTAGGGATTATGATTTATGGTTTAAGAGTAGATGGTGTAGGGTTCAGAGAGAGAGAAGGGGGTTGAGGGTAGAGGGTAGAGGGTTACGCGTAAAGGGTAGAGGGTAGAGGGTTTAGGGGTTTAGGGTTTATGGTTTAAGGGCTTAAGGGTTAAGGCTATAGGGTATATAGTTTAAGGGTATAGGGTTTAAGGGTTTAGGGTATATGGTAGAGAGTTTAAGGGTTAAGGGTATAGGGTACATGGTTTAGGGTTTAGGGTTTATAGTTTAAGAGTTGAGAGTTCATGGTTGAGGGTTGAGGGTTGAGGGTTGAGGGTTGAGGGTTAACCATTGAGGGTAGAGGGTTTAGGGTTTAAGGGTTGAGGGATTAAGGGTTGAGGGTTGAGGGATTAGGGTAGAAAGTTTAGTTAGGTTTAAAAGGGTTTAAGGGTTGAGGGTAGAGGTTATTAGGTTTAAGGGTAGAGGGTAGATAGTTTAAGGGTTTAGGGTTTAACCTAGTTAATAGTTGAGGGTTGAGGGTTGAGTGTGGAGGGTAGAGGGTTTAAGGTTTATAGTTTAAGGGTAGATGGTTTAAGGGTTTGGGGTTTAACCTAGTTCAAGGTAGAGGGTTGAGGTTTGAGGTTTAAGGGTTGAGGGTTGAGAGTTGAGGGTAGAGGGTGGAGGGTTTAGGGTTTAGGGTTTAGGGATTAAGGGTTAAGGGTAGATGGTTTAGGGTTTAGGGATTATGATTTATAGTTTAAGGGTAGCATAGGGAAATTTTTGGTCATCTCAAAGAAACATCCAAGATCAGTAGTGCCTTTGGTAACTTTAATTTCATATACTCAAGTTTCATAATGTCACATAGTATATATATCTCATATCATAAATTGAAAAATCACTAATCACATGTCATCCCCAATTCCTTTGACCTTAATTTCAAATTGTAACATGGTTCATTCACATCACATATCTCATTTTCTCTTCATTTCTAAATATAAATTGAACAACCATAGTAGCTAGCATAAAATGGTCAACCATCACAATAAGCTAACCAAGCATGTAACATAATCATAATCAAGTCATCACAAGAACTCAAATGTATAAACATCGTAATCAAATCATCATAAGAACTCAAATGTTTAAAATACCATGTCCTAAATGGTATCACCAGACACAGTCAATAATACTAAAACTCAGAATAGTCTAAGCAATAAACGTATCATAGAGGTGGAACTCACACTAGCACTATGTGCATTTCATTCCAAATGCTACTACAACCATCCATCAAAAGTTCATTGAACAACTGAGTAATTTATAATATAAACAATAAACATGTGTTTTAAATTTATTTTAAAGTTGTTTTAAAGTTATTTTAAAGTTTTTGTAAGCATGTATTTTAAAGTTGTTTTAAAAATTTAAAATTTCATGGTGCTAGGATACACAATCCTAATGGAGTCATCAAGATGAGTCCACATATCCATTATGTGGTTTCGTGGGTCACATATAGATCTACTTGAAGCATCATGCAGACTCACATAATCCCTTTAAAAGAAATACATTGATTGACATCAAGGCCAAGGGGCCAATAACTTAACATTTCAAAGGACTTAATAAAATGACTAATGATACCATGAACTAGGAGAACAGGTCAATGAAAAATTATAAATCAATAAAATTTCAGAAAATCCTCGCAAGAGTGATAATACTTTATTTTTGTATTTCCATGCAAATATTTCGTAAATAGACAATACTTAATCTCTTAAAGGGATTTTTTTTTTTTTTAAGTTTATCAAATATTTCATTGCATTATTTTATGCCATTTACATTACTTATATATAATTTGAATAGATATTGTAAACACAAAATAGTTCTTTACTATAAATGAATACCGAAGAATAACACAAGCATTTATTTTATTACCACTACATTACAATGTTACATTATTACATAGATTTTTAAAGATGAGTGGAGAATTTAGGCTCTTGTTTTGTATAAATGGCACATGTCACTTTATATCAGACAAAATTGATTCCAAGCTGATAGGCCACTAGATACTTTGCTACTAGTGACAATACAAACCATATTCTCAAACCGCGTGGCTTGTCGAGCATGGTTTGGATCTTGGGATCTTGAATATGGTTCAAAATTCATAATACTCTCAATACAATACACCAAAACACCCCAAAATAAAACAACTAATTCTAAGTTGGTAGTGGCGGCTATGGAATCTAGACCATATTATAAAACAAGTGACTTTGAGAATCCATAGGACTTGCCTACCATGTTGGAGAAATGGGAGTTGTGAAGATACAAAATGTGCCTATCTTGTTTGAGAACCAGAGTGATGCAGAAGATGAGGGGTATTAAATATTCTCCCACCTTCTACATGCAACTTCCATGCATTGGGATAACATACAAAGAGTCTAAAAGTCCATAGTTCCTCTTCGAGGGCCTCAGTAAAAATGGAGTATGAGAAGTCACCAACTTTAATTGCAAACAATAATAAAATAATTATTTTGGCTTACTCTTTATGAAATCACTTATCTCCATCAGAGCTCCTTTTCTTGTTTCAAAACCTGTCTCAATTTTCAAGTCAACTAGATCTACTTCTTTCCAATCCACCCATTCTAAACTTGAAGAAAATTTGTCTTTTACTTTGTAACTACATAACTGGAGGTAGGATAATTTAGAGTATTCCTCATAATACCACATCATCTTCTTCCTTATTAACCTTGAAAAATGAAAACCCTTATGAAAATTTAAAACATTACACTCAATAATAAATCATGTAGCCTTCTATAAATGATTTTAGTTGTGCCCACTATCCCTATTTATGAGCCACCAATACCACTACCATCCTGGTCCATATTTACTCATGACTCATGTGAGTTTGAGTTACATAATGATAATTATGCAAACCAAAAAACCAACTTAACCATGTAACTTAAGTCTTACTTTTATAATTACAATTTTTATTTTGATTGGAATTTGTCTACATGCAAACTATACCTCAAGTTGACAAGTTGTCAAAATCACCACTCAAATGATATGAAATAATTACAAATCTTATTTCAATTGATCACTGGATTAATGGCCTCATCATCTATAGTATGTCATTTAGTTTTCAATATCAAACTATCCAATCAATCTCTTCAGATGTACATATGGCATTAAGCCATAGTACTACAACCACACTTTCTTCAAAGAAAGACAATCTCGAAGATATGTGAAAAATTGATTAAAAAGATAGAAAAAAAAAGAGACTGTGCCATGTGCTATACTTTCTACCATGTTTAGTATCAATTTATCAAATCAAACATTTTGCTTGCTTTTGATTAGAAGAGTAACTTAATTTTTAATATTTTTAATATTTCCCAAGTACATATGGCATTAATCTACAGTATCACATACACATTTTGTTCAATGAAAGGCTATATGGTGGATATGGGGAAATCAATAAAAATATTTAGAATTAAATGAAATTTAGAGTACTTAAAGATATATGTACTTTGGATGTACATATGGTGTTAATCTGTGGTACCACAACCATATTTTCTTTAATGAAAGAAAATCTGGTAGATATGCTAAAATCGATCAAAATATTGAGAGTTAAATGGTAAGTAGAGTAATTCAAAGAATTAAAAAGAGAGAAATAAATGGCTTGTGGTAGCTTAATCATTATCAATGTCCACTAATAAGTCACAATAAATTTCACTCACTTATTAATTTTAAAAGCCACATTTTTATATTGACCAATCAAAAAAGGATTTACAAGAATGGAGACATGAAAAGTATTTTAATTTAAGTAGTTGAAGGTTGAAATACATACTACATAGCCATCCTAGCCAAAAATCCACTAACCATGAAAAAACACTAGTCACAAAATACATATTACAAGAACTATTACATTATACAATAAAATATAGACATAATTCATTACTAAAAAAATATGTAACAATAGCAGAGGCCCTCAAATGGGTGTTTGAGAAAAAGGTGAATTTAATTTAACAAAGTAACAACAGAGAAGAAAAGGGAATCACCCAAAATTTGCTCTGAAACTCTAGACTCTTTAATGATTCATTTTTTCGTATCACATACCATCACATCTCATATTAACTAGGGAAACATCCTGTGTTGTAGAAGCATGAAATTCCACTTTCTATAAGATTCCATGAATAGGTGTTAACCCACTTTCAAAATTTTAATGCCCAGTGCCAACTCCAATGAGAAATAGAATAAATGAAAGGCTACAAATAATGTATTGCCAATGTCTTCACTAAATCTTTATTGAGAAAAATTTCCATGCAATTGGACAAGAAATTTGAAGTTACCCTAGAATGTAGATCACAAGGGTTGTTCTAAAGCCATTCCCTACCCATAATTATTCTTATAGCATCCTCAACCTACACACAAGGAATTGTAAAAACCATACCCAACTTTCGTCTGTTATATGCATCATCACTTCTTTTCTCATAAAAATATTTGGGTAGCATGATATGCCATGGTGAATCCATATCATAATTAAATTGAGAAAAGAGAAGAAAGAAAGAAAATTGAAATATATTATAAATGATATGAAGAACATTGATTTAGTGAACTATATATAGAATTTAGAATGAAGAAAATCACATCAAATACTCAACACTTATATTTAATTCACAACTTGATGTGACAATATTATTTTGAAAGAAATGAGTGTGAATTTAAGTCATTGAAAAAATAATAAAACCTCAACCATTGATTTTTTTAAATCTAACAGTTCTAGAATTATTTTGAAGGTTTTAATTCACAAGTCTAGTGCTTCAGATATTTTCTTCCAGAATGAAACTACAATCATCTATCTTGTGATAATAGTTGATCTTTGATGAGCTTAGTGCTAACCGTTGATTCCTTTTAGACCATTAACCATGAGCTCAAGCTAGGCCCGACTAGTGCTTGCCTGTGGGACTCGCCTGATAGTTAATTGCCGATATCAACCATTGATTTTTGTGAGCAAATATTTGTCACCTAAATTTGATAATCCATGGAACTAGTAATCATCTAGGTCGAGGGGCTAGTCACAATGATCAGTCCAAATGATTAATTCATTACTTAAGCGATCTTCAACTATCGATAGCCAGTCAATAGTAAAATATTATTTTGGGTGTGATGACTTTAGGTGATTTAATATGTAATAAAATTTCAATCATTGATTTTTGGAAATCTAATGGTTCTAGTGTTATTCTAGAGGTTTGAGTTCACAAGTGTAGTGCTTTAGACATTTTCTTCAAGAATGCAACTACAGTCATCCATAAAAAAATCATCAACGGATCATGGGTTATATTCATTCGTGTTGACATCTGGCTTCAAACATAATGAATATGTTGAAACTTGTCCCTAGTCCAAACAATTAATGAAGGAATTTGGATGTATGGAAAATTTTTCCTGGAATAGAAAAATATGTAGCATTTGATATTTTTTCCATCCATGCTATGATTTATTAATGGCATACCACTTTATTTCGCCAATGAATTTTTCTATTGGTTTGAGATTATGTTTAATTCACCAATGGTTTTTTCTATTCATTTGAAAATAGGTTTAATCCACCAATGAAAATATTTTTTTTGGTAACTTCAAAACATTTGTGAATCACCAACAAAAATAATTTATTTGTTTGAGCATAGATTTAATTCATAAATAGAAATATCTTGTTGGTTTGGAAACACATTTAATTCACCAATGGAAATATCTTATTGGTTTGAAAATAGGTTTTAATTTCCAATGAAAATATTTTATTGGTTTTTAAAAAATTGCAATTCGCTAGGATTTTCCAAAGACTTCTAGCGATTACAAAAGATTCACCAATTGAGATTATTTTTTCCTGAAAAATAAAAAAAAATTCCAATAAAATTAATATTTTTATCAGGAAGTATACAATATTTGCCAAGATTTTACACCTTCATTGAGGGGGGGTTCTTAAATTTAACCCTATTATTTCCTTATGTTGTATTCATTTTTTTATTTCATATGATGGATGCATTATGATGTTTTATGTATTTTATATGGTTATCTAATGAATCTATATGTTATTGTGTATTATGGATGCCTAATGTATTTTTAATACTTATATGTACTTAATTGTTATGATGTTATGGTTGCATTATGATTATGATGTGATGATTATGGATGAAATGATATATGTAATGCTATGTATGATTTCTATTCACATTAGGCAAATTTAATGTATATGAAATGTGATGTTTGGTTGTGATGTTATGTAAATGTTATGTATATACAACGTGATGTATGCTTAATGAATTATGTATTCAATATGATATGATATGATTATGATGTGGAGTGCCTATGTGGATACATATATGATTCCTATAATGAAATGCGATCAATATTTTGTATTTTCTTATGCAATATGGATGAACTAATATGTTTATGATGATTCTAAGATGCTTCTAACATGATTATGTATGTAGGATACTTTTGTATGTCACAAGACAACATCAAGATGTGGATGGAAAAAGTGTTAGTGTGGAGTTAGTGGAGATAAAGAAAGATTGATATTTACATGAAAAGCTGCTAGGCTATGCATGTAATGATCATTTAGCATTAAAAGTTTGAAAAATGGACAATAAACACCATAGTATGACATAGAAAAAGGTGTGCAAAGTTATCCACTTGTAAAATATACAGATAAAAAACAAGGAATGCCATGACTCATACTAGGAGAAAGGTTTCCCCAGTATTTTTTCAAAACAACCACAAACAATAATTAAAAGAAAATAAAGTCATGAGGCATAATCACTCCTCTAAATCCTTCTTGGGACATCCTCGAGGTGGCTAATATAATGACCAAAAAAAAAGAAAAAATGAGAAGACAAAGTCAACCAACAAATTCAACAGCCATTAAGATTGTTTTCTAGTATTTGTTTGCTAATAGGATTTGATGAGATTGGTTCACTAATTGATTGATGGGTTGATGGATTGAATATGTCTAGTTTTAGGAGATAAAAAATGTTAGATAAGACGTCTAGTCTGGTTTCAATCATGCAACCACCTTTATAAGAAGTTGAGTCTAGTTTCAACAATGTCACCTCTTGTTTAAGACCATTGATTGAAAATTTTGATGTTTGATTGATTAGGTTTGAATACTAGTTAAATAGTTAGTATGTTGGTTCATGATTTAATTAAGACTTAGGAAGCTACTCATGTGTGATCAAAGTGTTTGATTGATTATGCATAGAGGAAATATAGTTCAATGAAATTTGACCAACATGACTTGACACTGAATTTGTTTTTGGGATTTTGAAAGTTATTTGGATGTTTTTAGATTTTTGGAATATTTTAATGTTTTCGGAGTTTTAACATGTCTTCTGATTTTTTTTGGATTTTTTAGGTTTTCTAATTTTTTGGATTTTTGATATAGTGACCTTTGATACCAAGTATAGGATCTATTGAAGACATGAGTAAAGTACTTGCCCACGGTTAGGAACATGATAAATTTACTAGGTATGGGATAAGATAAGCCTTATTATGGATGGATATGGAAGGTGAATACATGTGAAATGTCAACTGTTATAGGCTATGGGAAGGACAAAAAAGTGTTATTATGGCTGACGTGAGAAAGTGTGAAGGTGAATTTATTATGAGTAAGGGTAGAAAACCAAATAGAATTATAATAGATGATGTAGACAAGACCAACTACGCAAGGTGCCTGTTTGGGAGGTTTTCACAATGATACTTATCCAAAGTGCCACCAAAGTGATTTTCACTATTGGATGAATTATTTCTCTTTAATATTTTTTCGATTTGTTATTTTTTATGTGTCACCAAGATTTTTCTTTGCCAAGTTTTCATCAAGGTGACAATATTTTTTTTTGTATTTTTAGGTTTTGACATGGCTCTATGAAGCAAGGTGTAGAATTTGTGTAAATTCATACTACAGATAGGTTCTAACAATGGTTCAATTTATGGAGTTGAAAGCTAATATTCACCAAACCCATATACTGCCATTACAATGTATGTACCCAACTAGTTAAGCTCAAATTTGGATGACCTTGTTGCATGAAGGGATCTAATCTAAATGAAGGGTGTGAATGATGGATGCATAGGGTGACTAATGTAGTGAATGAAGTGAGCTAGGGTATGATTCCTATTGTGCAAACTACATGGGCCATCACGATTCATATGAAAAGGAGTTTGGGTGACCACTAAGTTATAGTACATGAAGGGGTCATCGTCAAAGGTCAATCAAAGAACATCACCAGGGGAGATGGAGTGATATGATGGATGTGTAAATATGGATGGATTTAATAGAGTGTATGGATTGAGTGAAAGTGATGAGGATGGATAATTTAGATCAATGATATATTTTGTTCACATTTTGCTTTGATAGATGCACCCAGCTATTTTTTTATGAAGAGGCATAATTGGATATCAATTTTTTCTTACTTTCATTCTTGGCTTTCATTTTTATCTTTTATTTTCCAAATAGATTTTGATTTTGACTAGAGGAATTTCCTTGATCTTTCTTTCTTTGCATTATTTCTTTTGATTCTAGATCTCCTTTTGAAGAATAAACTTTCTCCTTTGATTCTTGAGCTTTATCCTTGTTATTTTCTTGAGGTGCTAAATGTTGGTCCATATTTATGAGGTGGGATGGTATAAGTGAGATGGATGAGTTGAATGAAGTGGATGAGATCGATGAGATAGGTGAGGTGACAAGAATGTGTGGTTCATAGAAGACAATGGTGATACACTCAATGGATTCTCTAGGACTATCCTTTTTGGCACTATTAACATCAAAGGAATATTGCAAACCCTTAATGAGCTAGGAAGAAGGCTTAGTAGGGTCAATAGTAGGGGATGCATACCCTAATATAGGATGGTCAAAATCGAAGGATGATGGGTCAGAAGATAGATGATATTGAATAGGATCATGAGCATATACGGAAAAGATAGAGGTGTCATCAGGATCCCAAAAGGTGTCAATGTAGACACATCCATCTATTTGCTTATTTTCACAAAGATTTTAAGTGAACTTAAAATCATTCTTGCAAGCTCGGATATCATTATTTGTATTAAAATTTTCACCTATGGATGGCTTCTTAGCACAAAATGAATTTTCCATACAATACTCTCCACATCCCATTTCATGGATCTGGATCTTGGTTTTAGAAGGTGCAGTGAATGAAGTAGATGATTTGACCAAGGAAGGTGCATCAATTTAATGTGATGAGATGGAGGATGAATCTTCTTGATTAATATCCACTTGAAATTTAGTAGCCCCTCTCAAATTATTACAGTATTAGAAACGATCAAGATCACTAGCTATTGTGATTTCAGTGCCATTGTGGGAAACCTTTAAGCATTGATGGTATGTGGATAAGATAAAATTCATAGCATGAATCCATGGTCAACCAACATGATGTTATAGGGAAGATCCAAGTCCAATAATTAGAATACAGTATTTGATATAGTGCGCCCAAATATGATACGTAGCAATATGACACCCTTAGAAGAGCATTATGCATCGTCGTAGGCCTTTATGATAATTATCATTGAGGATTCCACACAATATTCAAAGAAACCTAATGGAACAAACAATTAGAGTACAAAAAATTGAGCTCCACCATCTACCATGACTCATCTAATTTTTTTTTTATTAATGTAGACTTCTAGGTGCAAAGGGTCATTGTGGTTGGATTTTTGAGTTGAGAAGTCTTGGTTAGAAAAGGTGACATGGAGAGTGTTGGATAATTATCCCACCATTTTCTAGAATCATTTGACATCAAGGTCAGTAGGCATAGAAGTGCATTGCAATTCTTTTTCTAGAATAGCTTTTTGTTCAGGAGATATGTAAAGTAACTCAAGGAGAGATATCTAAGTAGGTGCCTTCCCCAGGTGCTCTAAGAGGTGATATTGGGATTTTTTTTGTTGTTTAGGGGGAACACCTTGTATGGTAACCTTGGTTCATCACATTAGAGAAGCACATTCTAGTGGCTTCTTGATGGTAATGGTATTAGCATGGTTATCCAAGAATCAAATATTATTTATAGTATAGTCATAGGAAACATGGATGAAGTTAGCTTGATCATTGGTCTTTGTAACTGAACTAGAGGCTTTCCCTATCCCATGATCATGAAAAGGATTCTTAAAATGGTATGGTCACTATTGGTGGTCGGTTTTTGGGTTTTTACTTCTATGATTCCATTTTCAATGAGGTCTTGAATTATGTTCTTGAGTTTTTGACATGACAAATTTTTGTGTCCTTTAGTATGGTGATATTCACAAAAGGAATTATCATCCTAGCATGATGGTTTAAACTCTCCTATATAGTAATGATTTACCTTATGAAGCTGGGTGACCTTAGACTACAAATTGTTTCTCAAGATGAATTCAATTGGTTCCCATAAGGGAGTGTATTTTCGTCTTGGTGGAAAATTTATTTGAGGTGCATGTCCTTGGTTATTTTGGATGGTGTTTCTTGTTTTCTCAAGGACATGTGGTGAGCCATTTTATACATTAGATCCTTTAAGGGTGATTTTAGGATGAATTTGGTGTATTTTCTTTACATCTAAAACTCCATAATTTATAATATTCCTATTGTGAGCCCAATACTTGTTTTTTTCATTTGAGGTACTTTGGGTGTTCTAATTTTTGTTGAAATTTTTAATTTCCCCTTTTCCAATCAATTTATTTTTTAGCATAATTCCTTTCTCTGCAAATTTAGTGAATTTAGTGTAATAATGGACTTGTAATTGGTATTTTAGTTTTGTGACCTTGTTTTATATGAATATGACAACCCTTTGTTTCTCAAATATCTCACAAGGACATCAACTATCCAAACTTCTCCATCTTTGAAAAAATGATATAAATGACTCCTCTTCCTCTTCTTTTGTATGACACTTGATGTGGCTATGGTAATTTATTTTTTAATGTTATAAGAAAAATGTATCACAAATTTATCGGCTAGTTCATCCTATGTTCATATGCTTGTAGGTAAGTGGTAAAACCATTTGAGTGTTTGTCCTATGAGAATCCTTGGGAATAATCTCATGAGGTATCTATGTTCAGATGTGATGTTTATGCAGGCCATGTTCAATTCCCTCACATGTTAAATTGGGCTCCCCTGTCCTCTATACTTGGTAAAATTTGGAGTAACATAGTTGTGAGGAAATGGAGGCATGTATATGCTCTTGTGTTGAGTAATTTTTCTTTGTTGATATTTACATGATGTTGGCTTGTCTTTGTAGTGTAAGAATTCGGTTTGTCAAGACATCAAGTTGAGTCAATGATGTGTCCACTGGTTTTGCAATTGCATTATGATATGGTCCCATGTTTGAGTCTTGCAATCCAATATTTTGGATGGATGAATTGGTGTTGGTCCCAAATGTGTGTGATAGGTTTTGGTTTTCACAGTGAAGGATGGAATTTGATTTGGGATGTTGGGAGTGAAAATTGGAATATGGTTAAAATGTGTGGAGGATTCATATTAAATTGTGTTTATAGAGGGCTTGAATTTGTTTGACCATGTATATTTTGGGTACCATATTATTGAAAAGGCCCTCGTGTTTTGTTCTATAATAGAATAATTGTAAAAGGACCTTGTGATGATGTATTAGAGTTTAATTTAAAATTGGTATTTCATGTGGTGTTTGTCTGTGGCTTAGGTCCACTGATGCAAACCTTTCACATTTTTTTGTTTGACTTGTTTTTCCCTATTGAAAGGGGATTGGAAGATGAAGCACCCATATCATTAGATCATGAGCCAATGGATTAAATGTTATACTAGGGGTTTGTGTCATAGCTTGTGAACCTTGTGTTCCAAATAGTGGTGCCATATTGACCATTGTGGTATTTTTTGATGTCCCTCCTAATGGAATGGTAATATGTATTTGTGGGATAGTGTGATTAGGAGTATATGCATTGTGTCCTTGGTTGTGTGTAGTCTCATTGATTTATATTGTGGCTAGTGTGTTAACGTCACAACCATGAGTTTTTTTAGCTCCACTTTCTAAAAAAATATCTAGTAATCATTGTGGGTCTTGTGCTACCATCTCATCTAAAAACCATGTCACACTACGATCTTGAGTTGTTTCCTCAATCTCCTCTTTAGTTAGAGGTATTTGGATGTCTTTTATTGTGAACATTTCAAAAGGATTGGGAAATGATGATCATGTTGTAGGTGTCTCATTGGATGAATACCTAAAATTCATGTCGCTAGTAGGATTGAAAAAGGGGTCTTCATTGGTGTAGTCCATTTATTTTATTTTCCTTTATAATCTTGTTTGGACAATATAAGACTTGCAAATGTGATGAATGGTATATGAATTCTAATCATTCTAATGTTAGGACTAGGACTAAAGTATGCAACTATGCTATTTTTTTGGGGTTTTCCAATGTATAATAAATGAAAAATGATGATGCACTTATGGCCAAGATTAAGGCACAAAGTGACAATAAATAAAATTGAGATGTGGTAATGTCACTATGGTCCAAAATCTATGGTGTGACTATGACTAAAGTATGCAAATGTGATTTTATGATGAAGGCTATGGTATGAAAAAATTTATGATGTGAAGAAAAAGAAATTTTATGGACCTAAGAAGAGACTACTAATGAAACTAAGATAGTCCAAAGTACCAAATCTATTTTTCAAGACCATAAAAAGACAAAGAATAAAGTGATGATGATTTTAAAAGTGGACGTTAAACTAGACTCATGAGTTTAAAGGACCAACTCAAATGAAAAAGATTGATTGATGAAGTGACAAGGTCAAGATAACCTAAATTTGTGAAAATGATCTAATCAAAAGTCTGATAAGCCTCCTCATCTAAATTCTACAAAAGTGTATGCAGCTAATGAGTGTCCCAAGGTTTGAATTAAGGTGTATACAACTAATTTAATTGTAACCTTAATGACATAAAATGGAATGAATGATCTAAAATAAGAAATTTTATAATCTAATGAGGTTATTCTAATCAAGAATTGATCCAAAATAAAACCGCACTAGAATTTCCTATCAACTAGAAAATGTGGTTCATGGTTTGTCAAATGTGTTTTATTGTCTTGTATATGTGGTGCATAATTCTCAACAAATGTGGTTCTCTATTTTTTTGGTTAGGGTTTACATTCTAGAAGATGCAGTGAATAGTGTGTTTAGCGCTAGTTTGAATTTTTTGTATTTATTTTTTGTCTTGGGTTTTTGTGAAATGTGATGTCGAACAAAATAAACAATCTAAAAAAATGTCTTAGCTATTGAGTGAAAAAAATTTGTGAGTGTTATGTGTATGTCCAAGGTTTATTCATGTTCAAAATGAAGGTAAATTTATAGCTTAAAACTTGTAAAACTATGTGACTGTAGATCTAATTACGTATTATTTTTCATAATTATTTGTGTATGATTAATATTTCTAGATCAATTTTATCATTTGTATAAATAGAT
This sequence comes from Sequoiadendron giganteum, assembly GCA_007115665.2. Classification (NCBI taxonomy): domain Eukaryota; kingdom Viridiplantae; phylum Streptophyta; class Pinopsida; order Cupressales; family Cupressaceae; genus Sequoiadendron; species Sequoiadendron giganteum. Next base: position 491,732,139 of record CM021100.1, on the reverse strand, counting down.
AGAAGATTGTGGAAGAATGAGATAAAACATAGAAGTGACACAACATATGCATGGAGAAACCCTTTCAAGAAAAAAATCCACCAGAATCAATAGTGCTTATATTATTTAACCTTACAATAATATTATAATAATGTTGTATCAATCCTTGATTGATATGATTCGTTTTTCTTCAATAATGCTTCTTCAGAAGCTGCAAAAAGATCTCTTAAAAATCTTATGCCCTTGCTGAAATAAATAGACAATTATGAGCTTTGTAAACTCCTAAGAGTTGTCAATTTTAAGAGAATAAAGCTGCTCAAAAACCTACACCTAGATTTGGAAAGTAGAGTTCCACCATGTAAATAAAATTCAAACAAAATTCTTCCTCAAATTTGGTGCCCCAAACTGAACACTTAAATGAACTTTGGTCAAGAAGATATCTTGTCAAATCCACCTCAAAGTTGTAACCTGAGAATGGTCCCACTTAACTCAGCCTTGTAAATATATTTTCATGTAAAAGGTCTAACTAAAAGATGCCAACTTGGGCACCAAAGATGTATCCAAGTCAATCTTTGTTAGCTGAAATATATCTCTCCCCCAATTTATGCAAAAAATATGCATGATTGATCATCCCCACTTAATAAAATGTATCCACCGATTATCTGTCATGCAACTAAAGTCATTAGTCAAGTCAACTGGTATACAACTGAAAATAACTACGTGCAACTAAAGATAACTGAACCATAATTAAACTAAACTTAATTGAACTGAACTTAATTGAATTGAATTGAACTAATCTTATCTAATCTAAAATTATACTGAACTTATACTAGACTGGTAGTCACACTTCACTCTTGTAAATATCAATCCCTATTTTTTATGAACCTAGATATGCATTACTGAAGTGTTATCAATCCTCCAAACAATTAACTAAAACAAGGTGGGTTCCACCTTCCATGTGGGTGCCCCATGTGCCGGACTATTATTTAGGAATAAATAAAAAATGTCAATTTATGTTCATTTCATTCAAATTTAATATCTTTCTAATCCTAGTGTTGGGAAATTATTTCGAAGGACTTAGGAGATACATGAGATATGTTTAGGATTACAATTAAATCACATCCTACCCAAATTTACATAGGTCTAATCATAATTTGAAAATAACTCGCACACATAAATCACTTCCTATCCCTAAGGTCAATAGCCAATGGTAGCAAATCTCAAGCCCAAAAATTAGAATCTCCTTCAATGCAAGTGGAGGGACACCTTTAGGGGGTGTATGCAATATTGTATTTGCAAGAGAGGATGGATAGGGGCCTCCAAGACTAGAAGGATAACCAAATCAGTAAGGGTGGACCTCTAACTAATTGTCTTCTAGTCATTGCTTGGGGACTTGAATCCTCATGAATTTATAACAAGCCACTCAAGGCTTTAACCAATCCTATTTGGTTACTTAGAATACCATGTGGTAAATTCCCCTTTTGGATTGGCACTGTATGACAAAGGCTAACATCAATTTGTACTTGAGTTTCATTTAACCCTTTTATAGAGCAGCTCGAGGGAAAAATCATTTTGGGTCACCAATGAGGTCTATGTTAGGATGTGTCTCAATGGTATCTACCCCTCTAAAGCAGTATAAAAAAGTGATACAAATACAATTATTTTGATCTCCAAGATCATACAAAAATGTGAGGAAAGAGCATACACATATATTTTCTCACACTAGCAAATATTCATTAACCTTGGAAAACAAAATGTTGGGTGTGAAAATGAAAGTGTTGAGAATTTTTTTTTATTCACAAGATCATATAACCTATGAGGGAAGAGCATACACACCTTAAAAAAGAGAAAAGATCTCAAGATAAAGAAAACAATGATACTTTTTAATCCCAAATTAAAAAAATTATAAAGCAAAGACACTTGCTTATTTTTAATTCTCAAATCCAAATGTTCCTACTTAAAAATCAAAGAACAATAAAGCCCTACAAGAACATAGATTAGTAGTCTCAATAGTAATGTCTTGTCCCCATGAATGCCAGAAGCTGCCAACAAAGTATCAATAACACAAAAAACTCTATTCTACTAAATAGAAAAGAATAAAATAAAAAAACTCCTAATTAAAACCCTAATTAACAATAACAAGAAAATGCAGCTTAAAATGTCATAGATGTGAACCGCTATTCTATAATAGATGCAGCTAATCAAAATATGACTACAAAAAATGGAAAGTGAATGCAACACACTAGATAGTGACTGTCATGAACAAAAAGTGATTGCGACAAACCAAAAAGAACTCGAAAGTTGAGAAATGATAAAAAATTATGAAAATAGACCAATAAAATGATTTTCCCTATAGTTAAGCAAATTTCGTTGTAGGTGCTATGAATGTGGCTTTTTGTCTTCATAAACATATCACGAAATCTATTGAATGCATTGTGTAAATGCATCAAATTGTCTCTCAAATGCATCATTCAAATTTAGTGATGCGTTGTGGACCTAAAACTCAAAAAATATTTCAAATATAGCTAGTTCATGTTTGGTTCACCAATGTAGAATAGGGAAAAATTAAGGGGAAAGACATGAATCAATAAAAATCAAACCCTAGAGCCATAAACCAATAATGAAGTAGAAATAAACATAGAAACTCAAAAAAATGAATAAATATTACCAATATTCTTATGCCATGGTTGATTCACCTCCATTGTCCTCCATCTTTCTTTATATGCTTGCTTTCCCTCAAATTTTGAGTATGCAACAATAAGCCTAGTGATAGTGATAGAAAAATATTAAAGATTGTACTTGTCTCCTTGAGTAGCATGTATTGGAATTAAATCTATTAGGAGTAAAATAACAATGATTGGTCTCTTTCATAGAAAACTAAATTTGAATAAAGGAATAGGATTAAAATCACATATGACACTAAAATAGGGTTAGGGAAAAATTAGGGAAAAGATAGGGCTTGGTTAAGGATGGACAGTTGAGATTAAAGGTGGAAATTAAATGAGATGTTAAAAGATAAGAATGACATGGATAAAGAGGTTGACATAGAAAAAAAGGTTGTTGTAGTAAATTAAATAATTATAAAATTATTTAATTTAGGAGAGAAATGAATAATTAAATAATTTAAGCAATTATTTTATTATAGAAGAAGAGGGAAAGTTGAATTTTTAATTAAATAATAATTTAATTAAAAAGTAGAGGAAAACGACAAGTTAGTAAATAATTAAATAAACAAAATTTATTTAATTATAGAAGAAGAGGCCAATGAGTAATTAAATAATTAAAATAATTATTTAATTATAGGTAGGAAAATGACAACAATTAAATAAAAATAAATTATTTAATTATAGAGGAAAGGGGACATTAGTGACGTAATTAAATAAATATAATTTTTTTAATTAATCAAAAAGAAGGAATAAAAGGAAAGAGATGAATTAGTTAAAAAATTAAAATTATTTAATTAATAGAACAAATATGACTTAGGCTATAATAAAATAATTATACTTAATTAGTTATTTAGGGAAGAAAGGGAATTTATGAGGAAAAATGGTGTTCACAAGCTTAGGACATTTTTCAGTGTCTACACCAACTATTGGTAGATGTCTCTAAAAATTTAGATATATGGGAATTTCCCTTAGTATGTTTTGGAAGATCAATCTTGTGTTTCTTCATGATCTCTTCTAGAAATACAAACCTCTTTAAATTACAATTTTTCATTATAATTTTGTGATCCATAAAAAGCACATGGACCTCTTCTTTTCTACTTTAAGTTCTAAGAATTAATTCCTAATTGTTAAGATGGTGTGGGTTTTTTGTCTAATTTATTCTTATTCTTATATTATTACTTGTTTCTTGATGTTGATCGTCCCTTAGGTTTGTTAGGAGATTTCATACCCTTTTCATTAGGTTTATAGGGATATTTCTTATCTTTTGCCTAATTTTTTTAAGAGGTGATAACATCCATGGGGATTAATTTAGATTGTTTTCTTCCGAGTACCTCTATTTAGAGAATCCATTAAAGAGTAAAGTAAGGATAAAATATTTTACGACCTTTTATCTTTGATAAATTTAAGAAGATACTCTCTCTCTCTTTCTATCTATATCTTTGTCTCTCTTTGTCTCTCTTTGTTTCTTTAACTCTCTCCCTCCCTTCCTCTTTCCCCTCTCTTAGTCCCTCTATTTAGATGAAAGACCCATCCTACCTAGATAACTCTCTCAGTCCCTCTATTCCTCTAACACTATCTAGATAATTCTCCCTTCATCCCTCTATCCCTCTCTAGCTCATTCCCACCACCCTACCTAGCTCTCTCTCTCTCTCTCTCTCTCTCTCTCTCTCTCTCTCTCTCTCTCTCTCTCCATATGTTCTTCCTCTCTCTCTCTCCCTCTCCCTTTGTCATCTCTCTCTCTTCCTCCCTTCATCTTTCACCCAATAACTATAATATTTTAAATAATTATATTATTTAAATATACATATATTATTTAAGTGTGCATATCTTAGGCATTACATTAGCTACTTTTTCTCAAAAATTTACAATTAAAAAATAAATATGATTTTTTAGTGATATTATATAATGAATACACTTTAATCAATGAAAAATATATTATATCTCGAATAAATTAAACTATTATGTTATTACAATAAAAATATTGTTATTTTAATTATTAAATATTTAGTAAAGACATAAAAGATAATATTAATACAATTTTAATGTTAAATTATGAGATAACCTTAATATAAACAATGCAAATTTAGAATTAACTTTAAAATATAAAGATACAATTCTAATATTAGATTATAAGAATATTAAATATATTAATTATTCAAATTCAATGAAAAAAAAAAATATTATCCAAAAGAAATTACATTTAGATATAAATAATTAATGAAAGATATTAATAATAATAAATTATAAATATTATTTAAGTGTGTATATTGTAAAAAATGACTCCATGCGAAAAAAAATATTTATATTATTCCAAAAAGATTTCAAATATTTCAACCAATAAAATTTTAAATATTTCTTATAAATATACCCTTTTAACACCAAAATTTTTTTAACCAATCTTTTTTATGAAAAATAACTCCTAAAATTTATAAAGTTCAATATTTTCCATGTTGACTTTAAGAGATTTTATTTTCTTTAAAAACAAATGAATTAAAAATTAAATTAATAAGAGATAAAAGTATATATATTCTAAATTAAAACTAATAACTATTTGCATAAGATTTTTCTTTTTTAAATTAACTAATATTGAGAAAATAGTATTTAGAACTAGGGGAGAAGACCGAGTATCTACTAGGGCTGACTTTGCGCAACCATAGAATCTAAACCATACGTCGAATCAATTTTTTTTTTTATGGGTTTTCTTCACTCACGAGTTAAGAGCTTATAACTAAGGTTTTGGCTTTTGGGAAATTCGATAGAGTGCGTGAGCATTGGATATGCATGTGGAGGTTGAAAAGACACCTTTTAGAGGTGTTGCCTACTCCCCACCACCTAACGTCCCAGTACCCACCAGCTATAACCATCAATTTTATAAAAAGAAACACCTAAATGTGTCACTATTAACATTTAAATAAAACTATTATATCATTCAAATCTGCTCAAAATTCAATGAGTCTAATTCATGTTGGCACCTTAAAAAATCATTTTTGTGCCCATTAAAAATCACTCTTACATATTAATCTCCTTACTTTAGCACCAGACACCAAACACATTACACCCCAATTAATCTTCATTTGGGGCCCGATTTAAGCATATGACTAATGTTTTTATGGTGGGCACTCCATTATTTCCCATCATTTTACCACGCACGCTCTCTGGAAGGTTCTGACGGTGATGGAAGTGAACACCAACTGGTCTCCACGATGATGGAAGCGAACGTCGACTGGTCTCTAGGTAACAACAAACATCACTTTCCTTTGACTATGCAAACAATGGTATTGGTTGATCATTTTCTTCTACATCTTTCATGACCCGTGAAGGGTTTATTCGATGATTGAAAAATTATTACTACTTGTTTATGAAATAAATCATTCCTCTTACATGCATTTTCACAGTGTGCTATTTGATTTTGTTGGGTCATGGTGCTGGTGTTTTACACATGGGTGTTTTTGGGGTTAACTGATTTCCTCTCCTCATTTTGCTGCATACTTTTAGCCTGGTAAAGTCAATTGTATCATGATTTTGTTTGCAAAAATGATAGGGGAATTTCGTGGCTTTGAGCACATGTCTGCAAAAAATGATTAATGGTCTGCATCGACCTTTTTATAAAAACCCCATGTGAATACGAGCATAAATTGACAAACCCATTTGGTATACACCATTTTTGCGAAAACCCTTGCATTGTTTTTCCAAATACGGGTTTTCTTGTGGTTAAATGATTAAATATGACATGGTAAAGTTGATTGTATCATGATATTGTCTCCAAAAATGATGAGGAATTTTTTGGGTTTTTACCACATATCTACAAAAAATGATTAATGGTTTGCATCGACCTTTTTATAAAAAATCCATGTGAATATGAGCATAAATCAGCAAATCCATTTAATGGTCACCATTTTTGTGAAAACCTTTGCTTTTTTTTTTCCAAATATGGGTTTTCTTGGGGTTAAATGATTAAATACAACCTGGTAAAGTTGATTGTCTCATGATATTGTCTTAAGAAATGATGAGGAATTTCATGGGTTTTGACCACATGTCTGCAAATTAATCTCATGAAACCCTTGCCTAGAATATTCCACATCTATCTGAAAACACACTTATGTATTCCTACAAGTGAGGAATTATTATTATGAAACCCTTGGCTAATTTCTTGTGCACATTTCTGAAAACCCAAGTGTGTAATCGATCTACTTCTATTAAAATTAATATCCTATTGTTGTTGAATATAGCACAACCTCTTTCATTTACTATACAATGTGCTTAGTACATTCTACTTATAGTTATTTTCATGAGTTGTGCATTTAACATTTATATTTATGCACTGTCTTTTTACTTTACTTTATAAGTAAGTGAAGGTCATTTTTTTTATCTTTACAAGATCTACAAAACAAATTCTCCTATGTTTTGCAGCAATTCTTTTATATCATTTACTACATTTCCGTTGGCTGCCCAAAACAACAGAATAGCATTTGAATACGTTTCCTTTGGCTGTCCAATACAACAAACTAACATTTTTTTGTATTTTTATACTTTTCATTGGATGTACAGCAAGCTAGCATACATAAATTTGTCATTTTACATTCTATGTCTCTTGTTCATTCAGCAAATCGATATATATGTGTCTATCCTGTTCCTATCCTTTGGGAATGCAAACAATGGTACTAGTTAATCATATTCTTCTGTATCTTATTAAATTTGTAAAAGAATGTGTACAATGTTATTTATATATATACCTATAAAACACACCTTAAATAGTGTGTTTCAAATTGTAAATGAATCTATGAAATGTTTTATACATTCATTTACAAATTATGTGTATGTTGTCTCTTGTTCATTGAGAAGACAGATATATATGTCTGTTTCATTTAACTATCTTTTGAAAATGCAAACAATGGTACTGGTTAATCATTTTCTTTTGCATCTGTCATGATCCGTGAAGGGTTTTTTCGATGATTGAAAAATTATTACTCCTTGTTTATGAAATAAATCATTGCTCTTACATGCATTATTTCCATGTTCTATTTGAGTTTTGTTGGGTCATGGTGCTATTTTTTTTGCCCACATTGCATAAATGTATGTATGAATGTATGTATGTATGTATGTATGTATGTATATATAAAGTTGTATGTCCATGGTGTGAGGTAACAACAAACATCATTCTCCTTTCAAAGTGTATGTATGTATCTACATACATATATGTATGTATGTGTATGTATGTATGTATATATGTATGTATATGGATACATACATACATATGTGTGTGTGTGTGTGTGTGTGTGTGTGTATGTATGTATGTATGCACATTATACACATTCGTTTAAAAATTTAATAAAATGTAGAAGAAAATGATTAACGAGTACCATTGTTTGCATTTTGAAAAGGATAGTTAAAGGATACAAACATATATATAGATCTTCTTAATGAATGTATGTATGTATGTGTATGTATGCACATACATACATACATATATGTATGTATGTTTATATTTTAACTATCCTTTTCAAAATGCAAACAATGGTACTGGTTAATCATTTTATTCTGCATTTTTTGGTGGGCACCCCATTATTTCCCATCATTTTACCATGCACGCTCTCTGGAAGGTTCTCATGGTGATGGAAGCAAAAGTCAACTAGTCTCCATGACAATGGAAGTGAACGTCGACTACTCTCATGGTAACATCAAACATTATTTTCCTTTGCATATGCAAACAATGGTACTGGTTAATCATTTTCTTCTACATCTTTCATGACCCGTGAAGGGTTTATTCGATGATTGAAAAATAATTACTGCTTGTTTATGAAATAAATCATTACTCTTACACACATTTTAGCCGTGTGCTATTTGATTTTGTTGGGTCATGGTGCTGGTGTTTTACACATGGGTTTTTTTGGGGTTAAATGATTTCCTCTCCTCATTTTTCCGTGCACTTTTAGCCTAGTAAAGTCGATTGTATCATGATTTCATCTGCAAAAATGATAAGGGAATTTCGTGGGTTTGAGCATATGTCTACAAAAAATGATTAATGGTCTACATTGACCTTTTTATAAAAAACCCATGTGAATACGAGTATAAATCAGCAAACCCATTTAGTATACACCATTTTTACAAAAACCCTTGCATTGTTTTTCCAAATACGGGTTTTCTTGGGGTTAAATGATTAAATACGACCTAGTAAAGTCGATTGTATCATGATATTGTCTCTAGAAATGATGAGGAATTTCGTGGGTTCTGACCACATGTCTGCAAAAAATGATTAATGGTCTGCATCGAACTTTTTATAAAAAACCCATGTGAATACGAGCATAAATTGGTAAACCCATTTAATGGTCACCATTTTTGTGAAAACCCTTGCATTATTTTTCCAAATACGGGTTTTCTTGGGGTTGAATGATTAAATATGACCTGGTAAAGTTGATTGTCTCATGATATTGTCTTGAGAAATGATGAGGAATTTTGTGGGTTTTGACCACATGTCTGCAAATTAATCTCATCAAACCCTTGCCTGGAATATTCCACATCTATCAAAAAACACACTTATGTATTCCTACAAGTGAGGAATTATTATTATGAAACCCTTGGTTAATTTCTTGTGCACATTTCTTAAAACCCAAGTGTGTAATCAATCTACTTCTGTTAAAATTAATATCCTATTTCTGTTGAATATAGCACAACTTCTTTCATTTACTGTACAATGTGCTTAGTACATTCTACTTATAGTTATTTTCATGAGTTGTGAATTTAACATTTATATTTATGCACTATCTTTTTACTTTACTTTATAAGTAACTGAAGGTCTTTTTTGTTGTCTTTACAAGATCTGTAAAATGAATTGTCGTAAGTTTTGCAACTTTAGGCCTGAGTATACATAATGTTGAAGTACAAGTCAGAAAAGGCGGACAATTAGCTAGAGCAGTGGGTGCTGCAACAAAATTGATCACAAAGGAAGGTCGATTGACCACATTATGATTACCATCTAGGGAGGTTCATTTAATATCTGAGAACTACTCAACAGCAATTGGACAAGTAGGCAACGTTAAATGGATAAATAGAACTTTAAGTAAAGTTAGGTCCAAACAATGGATGGGTAAACATCTTGAAGTAAGAGGAGTAGTTATGAATGTTGTGGATCATCCTCATGGGGGTGGTGAAGGAAGAGCTCCAATTGGCAGAAAAGAACCCCTGACCCCTTGGGGCTATAACGCACTTGGAAGAAAAAGTCAGAAAAGAAATAAATATAGTGATGTTTCAATCCTTCGTTGACGTAAGTAGGAATAAACATCATCGTAAATCCATTTTTTATTTTCTATCAATAAAAATAAAGGTAATTAACTATGGAACGTTCACTAAGAAAAAATACTTTTGTATCTAATGATTTGTTGAGTAAAATATATGATCTAAAGATGAATAAAAAGAAGAGGATAATAGTCACCCGGTCTCGAAGATTTGTCCATTGTACCCGCAATGATTGGTCATACCATAGTTGTTCATAATGGAAAGTTGCATTTACACATTTTTATAACAAATGGTATGATAAACCACAAATTAGGAAATTTTGTACCTACTTCCATTTTTTAGGGACATGCGAAAAAGGATAAAAAATCAAAAAATGATAAAAAAATAAATTAAAAAAAAGAAAAAAAAAAGAGAGAAACAATAAAAAAATTATTGTTGTATATAAATAATATAGATTAATTCATTGTGGAGGATGAAGATGAAATTTATAAATAGGGCTTCAACTAGAAAAATATGAGTTGTAGCTAAACATGTGCGTATGTCTTCTAATAAAGCACATAGAGTAGCTCATCAAATTCATGGTTGTACCTTTATGGAGGTACTTTCAATATTGAATTGGATGCCTCATAGAGCATGTTATCCCATATTAAAATTACTTCATTCTGCAGTCGCAAATGCATATCATAATATGAATATAGATAAGGGCTCTTTATTTGTCTTTGTGGCTGAAGTGAATGAAGGTCATATTTTTCAAAGATTTTGACCTAGAGCTCGGGGACACGGTTATCCAATACAGAAACCTACTTGTCATATAAGTATTACATTGGAGGATTTAGATGACTCTAACTCAATTATGGTAAAAAAATAGAAAAAAAATATCCAAATAGATGGAAGCATAATCCATTTATGTCGTAAATATACTACTACTTGCAAAAAAAGTACTAAAAAAAAATGCATGGGAAACAAAATAAATCCATTTGGTTTTTGTAAGACCCCACTTCACATGTGATTAATACCAAACCTAATTTGTTATACGTTTTCCTAAATATGATGGTGAGATATAATGTAGGTGAAAAATAGGGTGATTGTGTGGCAATAATCTTGTATTTTATTTCTACTTTATTTTTTATTGTCACTACTAAGAAGGTTCTATGCACTTGTAGTTTGTGAAATATGAATTGAAAATTTTAAATGAAATTGTTGTAAAGCTAAATCTTAAGACATTCAGGTAGCAAATTTATATGATATGTAATTGTTACTTATGATTGCATTTGTAATGTGCAGGAAAGAAATGGTGTCAGTACGAGAAGGGAAACCCATCAGAAGAAAATTAGAAGACTTCCTCAAGAGGATATAAATTTTATCCTTTGGGGTGGGTTAGGAAAAAAAATAGAGTTGTTAATTTGCTTAGGTTTTGAGGGTTGATATTTAAGGACTAATCTAATTGTGTGTCATGTGAGATGTAAGTTGGGGGTTAAGGTTTAGAAAACCAATATCCAAGTTGAAATTCGGATAGGTCCTTAAAGTGGGTTGTTGGTCAATTTCCTTGGTTGAGAAGCAAGAATAAACTCCCTAGGGTCTATACTATAGTGGTAGGGGTCAAGTGGGCATGCAATAGGGCCCCAAGGACATGATTTGACTCTTGAAAAGTTCTCTTAATGAGGAGTGACGAATTTTGAGGAATGGATGGGGCGTGAAATGATTGAGGGGTTGGCCAAGTGCATGTTTACCTCTTTAATGAGGAAAGACCCTCATTGATGGAGGGAGGTACAATTCACACCTCCCAATTCAAAGGTTGCAAGTTGAAACTCCTATATATCTTGGAGAGGAGGGAAGAGTGGGGTGTTACCCACTTCTCCTCTTGGAGAACTTTAGTGGAGATGGTAGAAAGAATGACCAAAATGGCTTGGCTTGGAGAGGAAAGATGGATAAAAGAATTCAATCCCTTCATCCTACAAAAAGAAATAAGTTTCATTTTTCCATTTACCCTTGTTTATTGGTTGTAAGAAGATGCCATATTGTATGGATCATGGTTAAAAATAGGAATTAGAGAACTTAGATCCATGGAATTTCTGCTATGTAGGTTTCATCCCTTTTGTAAAAATGAGAAAAAGACTCCATTTATCATCATGAAGTTAAAGAATTCCTTGCTCGGGGATATGGCTAGAGCCCACGAGGCTCCATGATGCCATTATGGTAAGGTGGAGAGCAAGCCTTATTCAATGTGTGTTATTCATTGTATTTGTAGATAATGTATTTAGAAATGTAAGTTGCCTTCATTCAGCTGAATTAATTCAGACTATTAATGTCATATCCTAATCTTATCTTATAGGCATTATTCTACTTGCAAATCCTACGTATATACAAATTTATCTTATAATTCTGTTATATGCAATCTTTCATTTTACCGTCATGGGTAAAACAAATGTTGAGTTGAATTCTGTTGGTGAAACATAAATAACTAGATAAATAAACAATAGTGAATACAAAAATACTCAGTCTTCTAGGTAAGGAGCTATTTTTCCTGCATAAAAGATCAAATAGTACATCTGTGTGTCTAGCTGCTAAATATTCAAGATAATTAGACTTACAACTATGCAAATTTTATATATATTAACACTAGATAAAAATATATAAATTGGTTTATACATATTCTGACAATCATACTATTGTTTTGTAGCATCTATACATTCTTCCTTGTTCTTTTCATCTCCAAATCATTTGAGCAAATGTTAACCCAGCTCGTCAAACCCTTGAACTTTATTTCAGATATGGAAAAGAGAAAGGAAAGGAAAACAAAAAGCAAAAAAAAATGCAAGGGTCACCCAACATATATACTGGGAAGAGGGATATAATTATCTGTAGTGTAGTGTCATGCTCTCTTCCCAGAACCATGCCATATCTGCTCTCTTTGATCACGCCTAAAATGTTAGCTGCAATAATACTGTACATTGAGCAGAATGATAATATTAGAATAGGAGATGTTCAGCACTACTAACATGTATTAACTCTTACATGAGCTGGTTGGCGTGAGGGGAGATGCCTTTTAGTCTATTGAGAGTATGTTTTCTTCAACGAACCTACCACACTATCACTTAAAACACTAGATCAGATTCATCGAGATGCACCTCTCCCTTGGATCCAAATGCCGTTATCCCTAGGATACTGTAGCAAATTCAAATATGTTTAAGGGGAATTTAAAAGAAAAAGAAAGAAAATCATTTCAGTGATACGATGGCTAACAATGCTAGAGAAATAATTATTTATGTATTATTTTCTTGCTACCTTGGGTATGCTATGTTATGGCATACAAAAAGGTAGGTAAAATGTAAATGCTGTTGTCACTTCTCTCATCTACGACAGAGAAAAGAAGAGGAAAACAAATAAAAATAAATAAATATTCTCCTGTGCATTACTTAATTGTTGTGATGGCTGGGATAAAAGTTATCATGCGAATGACAGCCATATCATTTTCCAAGGTTATTTGCTGGAATGTAGGGTGTTAGGTTTGAATGGTTTTAGCTCCCTACAAAGCGTATCCATTGTGCCATATTCAATTTGTCCAACTAATAAAGTCAAATCTCTGTTAAAGGCTGTCAGATAGTGGGGTATATCAATAAAGCGTAATAAGGGAGTATGTTGCTGCCATCAAATCTGGGTTGATGTATTAGTCTCTCCCAGAGAGCATATTAACTACATCATACCAACGAATATTTGTATAGTAATCAGGTGCTAAGTGATCAAGCTAGGCCAATTACATATTAACTACATCATACCAGCGAATATTTGTATAGTAATCAGGTGCTAAGTGATCAAGCTAGGCCAATTAATTGCCACCACCACTCGTGCCAACCCCAACAATACCTAAGGAAAACCGTTATCGATAATCTTGAACTTCCAATGCTATAAAATGCTCATATTTAAATTCGCAGCAATATTATTATTAAGGGAAGTTTATGTGATAATATTATTGATGTTGACACTAAGTGGACAGCAAGGCAGGATTTCAGTTAGTCAAGGTAATATTATGGTTAATAATTTCATAGCAAATGTGAGTATGTGAATCTTTAGTTGAAGCCAAGAAATAGCAGCAACAAATGTTAGAACAATGTAGTGCCTATTTAAATATTTAGGATAATAAGTTTGGTATCATTATTAATGAAGTTTAGTTTGTTAAATATTGACTCTTCACCGCCTGCTCTCATTCAACCACCTACCAAATTTCTAATTTACTTCTGCAACCATAAATTTTGCCATAATAATTTAGGGCAATCTTAGCGATGGTTTTATTTATTTATGCCAGCAATCTTATTAAAGATGATGACAATAATAATATCTTGTGAAGAATTTCTATGACCAACATGAACTGTGGAAGAAACCTTCTACTTATCAAATGATGGCACTGTCAAGATAAAATAAAAATCGTAACAAATTATTGATCCCAATATTGACAATAATCTTAAGAGGGATACTATTATTAGTAATATTATTTAATTATAATATCATTATTTCAAATCAAGGGATGGTATTAGTATTTATATATTTTTTTAGAAGATAAATATGTCTGTACAAAGATAATATTATTACTAAGTTAACACTTTTTTTGCTTTTTCTTTTTTTATATCAAATACTAATATCAATTAACAAGTACTATGTGTATTTGATGGATAATATTAACATTTATATCACTAATCGAAAAATAAATAAATGAAAAGAAGTCATTTTGGTGTAAAGAATAAAATAATAACTTATTAAGAAAAGAGTAGAGAAAATTCCGTTGTGAAATGTAATATTAGGGTTTTTAAGTGGGGCCTATCGATAATAATATTTTTTCACTATTGATGTGGTGGTTAAACATAATAATGATTCACATTCAAGTAATTTATCATAAAAAAAATCGAATTTTAAAAAGTGATTGTAAATTTTAACAATAAAAGAAATAAGAAATATATATATATATATATATATATACACACAGTAGTGGTAAAAACAATGGTGATAATAAGATTAGTGTTAGAGTTAAAAGAGAAGCAACAAAATTTACTACAATTAATGAATAGTGAGGTTAAAAGAAATAATGAGTAATAATATTATCAATAATATATATTCATAATAACAATAGTAGCAATAGTAAAAATAATTAAAATAGATTGAATCTATGATGTTCAAATAGTAACAATAAGAGAGAAATATCGGTATTGTAAAAGTGATGTTATATACACATCAACAAATAATAATTAATCAATGAAAATTAGTTACTAGTAATTGTGATAAAGATAAAATTAGTTTTAACATTGTACAACGTTCACTCAATAAATAAATAAATAAACTAATAGATTATATTTTTACCAGTGTTAGTAAATAATATTAATTACATTTTATTTTTATTGAGCTAGGAGAAAAATAAGTGTTTCTTAAGAGTAAGAGATATTACCTTTTCCCCCTTAATATACTTTACATAAAAAAAAAAAGCTTAGGTTTTAATTCATTTATTTTGGTATTAATACGATATTATAAAGTTAGTTAAACCAATAAAAAAAAAAGGGGTTTTCCTTATTATGTTGAGTAGAGATGAATTTTTAGATTTTAATTTTGATATTTATTTTAATGGTGAATAGATATATATCATCTCCCAAGACGTCATCTAGTTCGCATAATTAATATTATTAATGTTGATGTAATAATATTTTTCCGATCTCGTTAGAATCAATTGAATGGATCCTTTGAGTTCTATCGTATCATAGTATTTGTTTTAAGTCTCTGCTTGGGTGGGAAATTTTAGGGGAACCAATTTAGATTAAACTATACTATCCATATAAGTCTTTCAATTAAATTACTATCATTTATGTGTAAACTCTCTCTAAGCCATAGTGAATTTTTGATGTCTTCATCATGCAAAGACATGCTCAATTTAAAGTCTTATAACTAAAACAACAATTGCATTATTGTGAGAGAAACTAATGTAGCAACTTAATGTTTAAAAAAAAAAATTAATGGGATTTTTCTAGCATAAATTATGGGCATGACAGTTTTAGACTTGGTTTTACTCAAAACCATTGTTCCCTTTGGTTTGAAGAAAGGGATTATTCTGAGGATCTACGAGAAGATGTGAGAATATATAATTGCATTGAAAATTATGTATAACATATCAAAGGTTCGATAAATTCTAGTTATGGAGGAATTACGCCTATAGAGATTCTCAAACAAACCGACTTGATCTCGGTAAATATATATTGAATTTGTCAACTTGTATATGGAAAAACAGGGCCAAGAAAAAAAGGGTAAAGAAAAAAAGGGTAAAGAAAAAAAAGGTAAAGAAAAATAGGGTAAAGAAAAAAAGGGCCAAGAAAAAAAGGGTCAAGAAAAACAGGGTCAAGAAAAACAAGGTCAAGAAAAACAGAGTGAAGAAAAAGATGAAGAAGAAGAAATTAAGCAATTAAAAAATGAAGTACAAAATATTCTTGTACAAAGTATGCTTGATTCTATAAACAAAGAACTTGTCATTTCTATAAAAAAAGTTGAGAAACCTTATAGAGAATCCAAAATTCTTGTGGAATATATTTCTCTACAGCTAAAGGAGAGAGTTGAAATAAGAAAAATAATGAAAAAAGCTATTGAGCTAGCTGAAAAGGTAGATGTCGAAGGTATTAAAATACAAATTAAAGGTCATCTTAACGGAATTGAGAGAGCTCATAAAGAATCATCTATGCAAGGTAGAGTGCCCCTACAGACCCTTTGAGCTAAAATTGATTATTGTTATTATGCGGTTCAAACCGTCTATGGAGTATTAGGGATCAAAATTTGGATGTTTAAGATGAGAAATATCCTTCTATAATATAAATCTTAAATTCTATAAGATCAAATTAAAAGAATAAAATATCTTGGAGCAGTGCTATGCTTAGTGCGCGACTCGTTGAGATCAAGCTTTTGCCTTCTTTTCTAAAATTATAGAGAACTTGAAATAAAAAAAAATTGGTCTCTAGTATATTTGTTTTTATTAATTACTAGGACCCAGTAAGATAGTTATTTAAATATAGATAGTTCTATCAAATAAACGAAAGAATTTTTTAGATGAAAAGATAAACCTATATCTCTCATATAGCGAAAAAAGAGTCTTTGGTAATGCAAGAAAAGAAAAAGTGGAGGAAGGAGAAAAAGATAAAATGAAATCTTATTTCTTATAGTATTGTATGGTTCATAAATAACCCCCAAAGAGCAGTGCGATAAAGCATAAGAATTATCCTGATTATTTATATTCGGTCAGTTTATGAGTGAAAAAAAAAAATGATTCTTGTAAGAAATATACACAAGAGCTCCATTGTAGAGGGTAAACCTAAGCAACCATTTGAAAGCTATGGAAACGATGGAACCTATGACTGCATAAGATCATATAAAAATCTTAATCATTCATTAGAAAGGATGGTGAAATAAACCAATAAAGAATTAATTTCATTGGAGTCCATAAGTCTGCCCCAAATATTGAAAGAGTAAATATTTGCCTGTAATATACTTATTAAGAAGTACCGATATATAATAAAAGAGGTATTTGTATCCTCATATTATATGTATATGATATGTGTAATGAGTAAATATAGATTTATTTCTATATAACAGAGGATCTCAATATTTCTTATCAAATTTGGCCATAGATTCTTCACAAGGAGCCGAATGAGAAGAAACTTTCATATTCGGTTCTGAAATAGAGATGGGATTCAAATAGTATTAGACAACCATCGACTAGAACCCAAAAACAACAAAATTTCATCACCAACATAGGGGAAGAATCAATGGAGTATCTTCTCAAGGAAATCGCATTTGTTTTGGTAGATTCCCTCTTCAGGCATTGGAACCTGTTTGGATCACATCTAGGTAGATAGAAGCAGGAGGACAAGCAATTACTCATTATGCCCGTCATGGCACAAAAATATGGATACATATATTTCCCGAAAAACCTATTAGAACGAGACCTACAAAAATACGTATGGGTTCTGGGAAAGCTAAGGGATGTCCAGATTAATGGGTATCCGTCATCAAACCAGGTCGAATACTTTATGAAATAAGTGGAGTATCTGAGACTATAGCTAGAGCATCTTTTCAAATCATTGTAGATAAAATGCCTATACATACTAAATTTATTACTAGTTAGCATAAATAATGTAGAACCAAAGAGATATTTCTGGTAGAAAAAGATTATTTAATTGATAAGAAATACTTTTTTCTGCCGAGGCAACAATTCTTTTGGAGGAAAAATGATTCAGTCCCAAACTTACTTGAATGTAGCAAACAACAGTGGAGCCCAAAAATTAATGTGTATTAGAGTGCTAGGAGCAGGTAATCGTAACACCACTAATATCAGAGATATTATCATCGCTATAATTAAAGAAGCAGCACCTAATATGCCTCTGCAAGAATAAAAAATAGTTAGAGCCGTAGTTATACGTACGTATAAAGAACTTAAACATAGTGATGGAATGATAATATGATTTGATGACAATGCAACAGTTGTCATTGATCAGAAAGGAAATCCAAGAGGAACTCGAGTTTTTTCATTCAGTTACTGAGGAATTAATAGAATTCAATTTCACCAAAATAATCTCATTAGCTCCTGAAGTATTATAATTATACACTATGTAAAAGTAATGTCAAGCATATTCCTAAAAAAAGATAAACATGTCTTTATATTGAGCTTGTAAATTCCTAAGAATTAGTTCATCATGGGTAACAATACTATTGCTAATCTAATGACTTATATAAGAAATGCTGACATGGTAAAAAAAAAAAATAGTTTGAGTGGCAGCTACTACTATTACCGAGAACATCACAAGGATTCTTCTATGAGAAGGTTTTATAGAAGATGTTAGGGAACATCGAGAAGGTAAAAAACCTTGTTTTGTTTTAACTTCAAAATCTAGGGGAAGGATGCAAAAGAGATATATAATCACTTCAAAGTGCATTAGCAAACTTGGTTTGAGAATCTATTCGAATTCTTGAGAGATTCCTAAATTTTTAGGTGGAATCGGGATTGCAATCCTTTCTACTTTGCAAGGAATAATGACTGATTGAGAAGCTCGACAAAAAAAAAAGGAGGGGAATTATTATGTATTTTATGGTAACTCAAAAACAAAAAGTAAATAGCTGAAGAGCCTTGTATTTTTGCCTCCAATGTTGGAATGCAATTAAAATAATATTATTTTTGTTATGTTAAAATTATTTTATTTAAACATAATGAAATTTTTATTCCTCTTTTAGAAATATAATAATTAAAAACTATCCACTACAAAAAAAAGGAGTCTATTTTTAAACATAATGAAATTTTATTCCTCTTTTAGAAATGTAATAATTAAAAACTATCCACTACAAAAAAAAGGAGTCTAGTTTTAAACATAATGAAATTTAATTCCTCATTTAGAAATGTAATAATTAATAACTATCCACTATAAAACAAATGAGTCTAGTTCGAATGGGTACCAAAAAATTTTGTGTCATTCTTGAGGGCGTAGTTAGCACAACATATCCTAATGGTATGTTTACAGTCTACCTAGATAATGATATGTTGGTTTTAACGGTTGTATCGGGTAAAATGAGATATCAAACAATACGAATAGTACCGAGAGATAGAGTGAGATTTGAATTACCTCTTTATGATTTAAGCAAAGCACATATAATATATAGATATCCCGTCAAATGAAATGATGACGATAAATTTCTACCTGCTCCCGATGAATTTTGAGGCCCATTAAATCTATTAAAAAAAAAATATTTTAGCATTAAATAAAAGACCAAAAATATGAAAATTCGTGCTTCTGTTCACAAAATTTGCGAAAAGTGTCACCTAATTCATAGACAAAAATGCCTTCTTGTAATTTGTTACAATCTAAGGCATAAACAAAAATAGGGATAATTTCTATTACTATTGTATATCAAGATATGAATTCTAAAATAAATTTCGGCAGCCAATTTTAATTATAATATAGAAATATATATATATATATATAATATTTTTTTTTACTAATTTAAATATAATAAAATTGATGAAAAATTATAAGAAGATTTGTGTTGTGTCAAAAAATATAAAAAAAATTGTGTCAAAAACTAGAAGAAAATATTTGCCATGTAGAGCTACAAGAAGATTTTTTCCACGTAAAAGTAAACATTGAATACTGAAAGGAGTTATTTATGTTCGAGTAATTTTTTGCAATACCATTGTTACTATTACAGATACACGAGGGCAAGTGGTTTCTTGGTCATTTGTAGGTACTTGTGGATTTAAAGGTACAAAAATACTTTCACCATTTGTTGCTCAAATTGCAGCAGCAAATGTTGTTCATACCTTAGTAAATCAAGGTCTTCTGAGAGAAGCAGAAGTTATGATAAGTGGCCTTGGTCCGGGGAGAGAAACAACATTACGAGCCATTGTTAAAAGTGGTATACAATTAAATTATGTACGTGATGGAACTCCTATGCCACATAATGGATGTAGATCTCCCAAAAGGAGACATGTGTAAGAATTGAATAAATTGAAAGAGAAAGAAATTATTAAATTATTTATTTCAATAATATTATGAATCAAAATAAAATAGCAGTCTCAATTAAGATACCAGAATTGAAGTGCATGGAATTCAGAATAGAGAATAATCGTTTTAATAATGGTCATTTCACTCTATCTCCGCTTTGCAAAGGTCAAGCTAATAGAATAGGTAGCGCAATAAGAAGAGTTTTACTCAGAGAAGTAGAAGGAACATGTATCACATGTGCTTAATTTCAAAATATATCAAACGAATATTCCATGATAGTAGGTATTGAAGAATCAATACATGAAATTTTGATGAATCTGAAAGAAATTGTACTTTGAAGTGATGCGTACGGAATTTGAGAAGGATGTATCCATGTTGTCGGACCAAAAATATTAACCCCTCAAGATATAATGTTACCACCTTCTATGATAATAATTGATACTACACAACATATAGCTAACATAAACAAATCAATTACCTTAGATATATCATTACAAACTGAAAAAGGTCATGGATATATTATTCAAAATCCAAATAATTACAATTCTAAGGACGAATTTTTTCCTATAGATGCTTCCTTTGTGCCTGTTCAAAATTTCAATTACAGTATTCACTCCTATTAGAGCAAAAATTAGATACAAGAAATTCCATTTCTTGAAATATGGATGAATGGAGGATTAGCGCCTAAAGAAGCACTTTATGAAGCGTCTTAGAATTCGATTGATTTTTTCCTCCCCTTTCTGAATGCAAAGGAAGAGAACATCAATGGAACAAATAGTCTAAGAGACAATATTACTCCTTCCTTACCTATTTCGCATATATCGACTGATACGAAGAGAATTAATTTTGATAAAATGTATATTGACCAATTAAACTTCTCTACTAGGGTATATAACTGCCTCAAAAATGCCAATATAGATACAGTATCGGACCTCTCGAATTACATGTGAGAATATTTAATGCAAATCAAACATCTTGGGGAACAATTTGTCAAAGAAATTTTGGAATTTATGCGAAATATTTGAATTGATTCACCGGGGAATCCGGTTTAGATTTCTCAATAAATAGTTCTATTGAATCTATCCATTCATTCCTTTCTTTTAAGTTATTATGGAGAGTAATTGGAAGAAATATTTGACCATTTTATAACAATATTAGAAAATATCTTATTTAAAAAAATATATCTAGGGAGAGACCATTTGTCTTAAAGCAACTACTCCCTAGATATATAAACAAAATATTTCCCTCCTCTCCTATATTAAGATATTCTAAATTATATCAAATTGGAAAATACCTAGAGTTAAAGATTCATCGATAGGTAACGTTGCCCCAATACCTAACCAAAGAGCTACTGCGGTACCGATTAAGAATATTGTTGTATCTACTGGATGTTGAAATGGTTTTAAAATTGATTCGCATTCTCCAAGAAAGGGACTATCAATAGTCTTGCAGGTACTGAAGCCATTAAAAGGACACCTAATAATTTATTTAGTACTATACGAAGTATTTAAAATATGGGGAAAAATACCATTTGGGTAATATTTCCAAAGGAGATGCAAATGGATTTGTTGGTTCACCAATCATTGATGGTTCTAGAACTGCTAAACCTACGGTACATGCAATAGTATCAAAAATAACTACTAGAAAAATATATAAGAGATCATTGGGCCAAGCGGGCTTGCCATAATAATTATGTCCCATGCCTTTAACTAATTTATCCCTTAATACAGGATAATTCAAGTCAGGTTTCTTTGTTATTGGAATAAGTAGATTATTATGAATCTATCCCCCGAAAGAACTAGACATGTCAATTTTGATCATCCGGCTTGAGCAATAGTTGAAATAAAAATAATGAACGATGTATCATTAGAATAAGTATAACTAAGAAGATCTATATAAAATTCATAATTTTATTGTTTTGTATGCCTAGTACCCAAGTAAGCTCACAAATTAGATCATGACCAATATGCCTTTTGGATCATCTTATTCCTTGTAATCTGTGTTCAGCTCGACTGCCACAAATTTTTTTTGCATACAAGGTATTCACTTTTTACTGATCTAGCCTTTTTCCTTCTTTAGACCCCTTCTTTTACTCCAATAGTTTACCCTATTGAAATGGAAGGGAAATGCATGCATTTTCATACTATGAAAAGGAAATGAAAATTGAAGTAATAAATTGGACTTATGATATGTTATTACTATTACCTGGATCTCATAGATCCTAATTCGGATTCGATAATAGAAATAACTCTCTTGGAACACAACAAAGTGCTCTCCTTTTACCTAGGTTCTAAAATTCCTATTTTTGGAAAGAAAATTGGGACAGAGACACATTTCGTGATGAATCTTTATATGGCATATCCTAAAATTGATCTGCACGACCTAACCAATAGTTAAGGTCACAAACTCCCATAATCCATTTTCTCCATCTGAGATGAGTATCTACTTCAATTCTTTATATTAAATAAAGAATACTTCAAAATTGAAAGGAGAAATCTGAGAAACATGCTTTCTTATTTCCCTGTTTTCAATAAGAAATATTCATGGCAATGATATATCATAAAATAATAGGTTTTGAATACTGATTCAAAATGTATATTTCCTTTCTATAATGGTCTTGAAATACCTTACTTGCAGATCATTAGAAAGTGCATTAACATAAATACAGCAATAAGAAGGTGTAATATGAAAGTCTATAAACTATAAAAATGAGTCAAGGTAGATTGACCCACACTAAAACTTCTGTGTAATAACTCTACCAAAAGAGCTCCTATTAATGGAATGGCCTCAAGCACACCGATTACAATTTTGACTACCCAATAACCAATTTGATCCCAGGGAAAAGAATAACCAGTTACAACGAAAGATACAGTTAATATAGCTAGAATTACACCCGTAACACAAGTCAATTTGCGAGGTTTTTTGAATCCACCTATTAAATAGACACGAAATACATGTAAGATCATCATTAAAACCATCATACTTTCTGACCACCGATGGACTGATTGGATTAGCCAACCGAAGTTCACTTCAGTCATTATGTATTGAATAGAGACGAAAGCTTTTAGAATGGTGGGATGATAGTAAAAAGTCATAGCAAAACCGATAGCTACTTGTACCAAAAAAGAAGTTAGTCTGATTCCCCCTAGGAAATAAAATATATTCACATGAGGAACATATTTACTAGTCATATCATCCATAATCGCCTGAATCTCGAGATGATCTTCGAACCAATCGTATACTTTATTGAGATAGGTAAACTCAAATTCCCCCTTTGAAAACTGTAAATGAAAATTTCCTTTCATACGGCTTAAACAAGAACACCCAAATAATTTTTTGAACAAAGTACATGGTTTGTAAAATACCAAAATATTTGATATTTCATTTATTTGTATGAAGGAAGAGGATTCGCAATAATCCATGATTTCCTACAATAAGAAGAAAAATAAACTTGATAGTGATAATGCTCAAATTTCAAGTTGGCTCGTTGTTATGCAAAATGAATCGCTATAGGCCTTTTGAATGATCTTTTATCCTATTCATGATATAAATCACCTACAAAAAAATTAGTATGGATGATCAATAGGAATTATATTGTCGAGATCTAAATAGATGAATAAATCTAAACCTAAGATTTTCATTTCACCCCAATGATTTTTTGAATACTTGAAAGGTTTTATGTGTTATAAACTTTCCATTTCATTCTTACTTATTTAATGAAATAGACTAACTAAAGAAAATGAAATACTATCTCATTCTTTAGTCAGCATCAGTATAAAAAGGAAGAGAGATCCCTTAATTTATTATCATAGTTTTTTTAATTATTAAGAAGCTTGGTCACGAGGTCTCAAAAACAGGCATAAACCATAGTTCAGATTTTCTTGTATATATTACCTCGTGCTCCATATATTAAATATTAGAGCAACATCTAATGAGGTAGAAGGACCGTCTTTTTTTATGAAGATAGCAGACTGGTTTTCTATACTAGAATAAAGATCAATTTTAACAAGTCACACACCCATAATTTCGGAAATCCTTAGATAAAAGTAATTACATGGTCAAACTACCAGAATGTAATAACCTAAAAATGAAAGCTATTCAAAAAAAAATTTTTCTTAATTCTTTTTCTTTTGGATGAACTTGGGATCTGGGCGGATTTTCTAGTTTTTCTATCCCCAACTAACTGGAATTTTGTCTAATAAAATGGAAGAATTATAAATCTCCAGAATAATGCATAAGAATACTGCAAATAAAGACATTGCAATACCCATAAAAGGAGTAGCTCCCCATCCGGGAGCAACTTTACCAAATTGTGTATTAAGTGGTTTTAAATAATTTCCTATAATAGTTTGTATTGGTCTGGTTCTTGAAGTATCAGCAATGGTCTATGTAGCCATAAAAACAATAGTATTTGTTGAGATCTAATTAACTTTGTATACTATTATGCATATATACATACATAGGATTACCTACCAATGGAAACTGCAACCTTAGTCGCTATCTCCATATCTTGTTTACTTGTTAGTTTTACTGGTTATGCCCTATACACCGCCTTTGGGTAACCTTCTAAACAACTTTGAGATCCTTTTGAAGAACATGAGTATTAGTTGAAAAAAAATGACGTTCCTGATGGGGAAGGTAACTTTTTTATTATAAGTAAGAAGGAGGATTTTAAAAATAAATTATTTTCCCCCTCTATCCGGAAGTTTGGGGGGTTCTCAGAAGAAAATAGAAAAAAAAATGATCCCTAAGGTCAACACCAAAAGGAATGTATAAACCAATGCTTCCATAGATTCGATCGTAGTTTACAATTAATAGAGATAGATTTCATACTAATTACAAAATTTTCCATAAAAAAGTGGAATCAAAAGATTTTGATTCCTGAGATTCAAAATCTCAATATTGCATTAACGAATGGAGCAATACCATATTATACCACTTGTCTTCTAGTAGTTGGATCTCCCAGTTTTTGGAATGCCCCAAATTCTAACTCAAAAATTTCACCTAATTGGGCACGTCTAGCATATTTTTGACTATAAAAGGATCACCAAAACGAACTACATCAAGTTCACCACCATAGAACTTAACAGTTACACCTACTTGTTCCACACTATATTTGGATTTTTCTCTCCTAAAAGTAACATCAACTTTCACAATTCCTTCTTCATCTACTAGAACGACTGGGAATGTTTCGAAAAAGGTAGGCATACGATGTACAAAAAGCTCATATCCATTTTTATCTTTGAAAATAGGGTGTCCTAACCAACCAAAAGAAATTTTACCTCCATTTTCGATTGCACCCACCCTGAATAACCCCCCTTTAGCTGGATTATTCCCAATGTAATCATAAAAAGCAAGTTTTTCAGGAATTTTTGACCAAGCTTCAAATAGACTTAGATTTTCAGCTAGACCGACACGAACCTGTCGATCTATTTCTTGTTGGAAGTATCCCTAATCCCATTGGTAATGAGTAGGACCAAATAATTTGATCGGAGTGGTTGCAGAACCATACCACATTATTCTGGCCATAATGAAAGCTGCAAAAAACACAGTAGCAATAATGCTGGATTGGATAGTTTCAATATTCCCCATACATAATCCTTTGTATAAATATTGGGGAGGATGAACACTGAAATGGAATAGATCTGCTAATATACCTAATATACCTGTTGCAATATGATGAGAAGCTATTCCTCCTAGAACAAAAGGATCAAAACCTTCAGCTCCCCATGCCGGATTTACACATTGTATTTTTCCAGTTAGTCCATAAGGAACAAACACCCATATTCTAGGGCCATAGAAACTAGTTACATGAAATGCTCTGAATCCGAAACAAGCTGCTCCTGAGAGGAATAAATGAATTCCAAAAATCTTAGGCAAATCTAAAGAAGGTTTTCTTGTACAGGAATCACAGAATACGTCTAGATCCCAATATACACAATGCTAGATAGTTGTTTAAAAGCACAAGCCAGAAAACACAATATGTGCCCCGACCACACCTTCATAACTTCAAATACCTAGATTAGATACAGTTTCTCTGGTTATACTCCATCCACCCCATGAATCCTTTATTCCTAAACGAGTCATAAAACGTATAACGAGCATACCTTGTCTTCACATTGGATCAAGAATAGGATCAGATGGATCGAAGACTGCTAACTCGTAAAGAGCCATTGAACCGACCTATCTAGAAACTAGAGCTATATGCATTATATGCATAGTGATTAACTAGCAAGGATCATTCAACACGATGGTATGGAAATGATACCAATGCAAATCCATGAAAATACCCCTTTATCAGAAAAACTAGACACTATGTAACTTTCTCACATTAGAGAAGATTATGCTATGGAATTAGACCTTTGTCTCAAAGATGAACATCTATTAATAGAAGAATTTCAAAAAAATAGAATTGAGAAGCAGATATATTTTATCATTTATATGTACCAATATACAATGTGGAAATTGGTCCCATTTCTTTTGTATCAAATGAAGTAAAGTAATAAATTACTTTACAAAAGACCTAATGAATTAGGTATTTTATGAAGAAAGGCACGCCCGCTTATTTGGTTCTATCACTCATTTTATCTTATAATCTATCTTTGTAATAGAAAAAAAGACTATTTAATATACTTTTGATATAATAATGAACAACTTACCCTCTTTTTTTGTGCCTTTGGTGGGCTTGTCTTTTCCAGCAATTACAATGGTTTTTCTTTATTTCTATATTCAAAATGATAAAATTCTATGAATCTGATCAATATATATATACCTATATATATTTATTTTGTCTAATATAAGATAAAACCTTACTAAATAGATCTAAATAGATATTTTTGTTTATTTAGATCTATTCATATATGATAAATAACAATCTATGGATAGAATGTAAATGTATATGGTATAATATGTATAATACATAGTATATAGGCGCGTGTGTGAAAGAATAAATCTTTCTTACTTATACTTCAAAATATGTGTATATAGACATTTCAATATAGAGATTGATATTTTCATTTGACTCATACAATGAAGTATCATTTTGATAATCAATAAGTTAAGGACAAAATTTCCATGTTAAAAAAAAGCACAGACAAAAAAAGATGATGGGAAAAGAAAATAATAAAATCGTTATAGATATATACTATTAAAAAAAAATGCTTATATGTATATGGATAGTTTATTAATATAGCCAATTTATGAGAATGACTTTGGGGTGGGAGTGAATTTTTTTTCAATCCCTCGAATTAAATAGGACGTAATTTTTTATGAATCGTCAATCAAAATGGCTCTGGATAGAATGCATAATAGGGTCTCGAAAAATAATCAATTTTTTTTTTGCTTATCTCCTCTTTCGGGGTTCACTAGGATTTTTTCTGGTCAAAATTTCAAGTTACCTCGGTAGGACCCTGATACCCTTATTGCCATCTCAGCAAATACTTTTTGTTCGACAAGGAATTGTGATGTGTTTTTATATGGGATTGCAGGTCTATTTATTAGCTCTTATTTGTAGTGAACTATTTTATGCAATGTGGGTAGTGGCTATAATAAGTTTGATGAAAAAGAAGGAATTATATGCCCTTTTCGTTGGGGACTTCCCGGAAGAAATCATTGTATTTTCCTCCAATTTCTTATTAAAGATATTCAGGCGATCAAAATGGAAGTTCAAGAAGGTATTTTCCTTGTCGTGTTCTTTATATGGAAATAAAGGGCCAAGAAGATATCCCCTTAACTCGTACTGAAGAAAATTTGACCCTACGTGAAATGGAACAGAAAGCTACCAAATTAACCCTGTTTTTTGTGCATATCCGTTGAAGGATTTTGAAATGCGGGGAAATTCCTCTTTTATAATATACAAATGGATAGATCTCATATTAGTATATACTAGAAAAAAGTTTGACATAACATTTGTCTGGAGGGGAAGTATAGTCAGTTTATTTACACCAACATGAAATGTTACTTATAGAAGCATACCAGTATTCTTCGATAGTTCGCAAACACTTTATATCATTCTTTATCTATTATATAGGGACAAAAGGTCTAATAAATATGGATATAACATCATAAAAGAATACAATGAAGTAAATGCCTCTAGATTTTTACACTTTTTTACATATGTGCCTGAAATTATTTGATCTCCTATATGTACCAAAGAGTACAAATTTGTTATTATTAGACTTTAACTTCAATTTATTTGCCGCTCAAATTGGAGTTTTTCTTGCATGTTGCAGACCTCAACAACAAAGGATTTGGTGAGAATTTATATTGTTTATAATTCAAGCATCTATCCTTCGATTTATTTCTCATTTCGGTTTAGTTACTAGCAAAGGGGTTTGACTTAGGCAAACCCTTATTTCCTAACCCCAACATTTTCTTGGCACTTGCATGTATTTTTTAGGTTTGTATCTAGATTTCGTGAGGTACAAAGTGTTGGAGAAATTAAAAAAATTCGACTCAAGTTACATCAAAGAATCAAACCCTAGAAGGAGCAAAAAGACAAGTTGTAGGCCATTTTTAGGACTTTCAGACACAAACTATTACAAAGGAAGGAACTACCAGTTGGGACCCATAGAATAGAACCCTAAATCCTTGAAAAGCTTCAAGAGGACTAGGTTGCCACTATTGGAAACCTTATCCCTATCCTAAGTTTGAAAAAGGGTTTTTATATTTTTGGGTACCCTTTTCCCCAAAACCTAGCCTGACAAAATTTCCTGAAAAAAGGACTAGGTCGCCCAACTTGGTGTAAGAGTCCCTCTTCCAATTTCATACATTTTCTAGAATATTTCAGGACCTCTCATCTGCAACATCATATTTCCAGGTGCATGAGTTCTTATCCTTCCCATTTGTTTTCTGTATTGCATCTATTTAGGTCATTTTAGATTAATCTGCATTATTTTAGATTTACTTTGTTTACATTTCATACATTATATTAGTATCATTTCATTTTTTCATTTCTAGCCACACATCACACATACACACACATCACTAACCTAGTCAATCAACCCTCTCTTTGAATGCAACTTCCAAAAATCCAATTACCACCAAGTGGAAAGAGTGCCATTCCCACACACCAAAAGCTCCGAGGGTGAAAAACCCTAAGGGCCTAGTGTTATATTTTTGGTGGTTCACTTCCAACACACATTGCCACTATTGTTCAAATATCAATATTACCCCTTATTGAATGGTTAATTCAAGCCTTTATCCTTTAATTTTGGCAAAGTAAATTTTATCTGTGTTGTTTTAGTTTCTCGTGAATGAAATGTGGAGAAAAGAAGATTACACCATTTTAACTTGTTTATCAAAATAAAATAAGATAATCAAAACTCGTTTAGTCTTCCATCAAGGACACCCTAACTATCTTTGATAAGAAGATCTAGGGTTGGGATATGATCAAAGCAATGCCCTAGGGTTTTTTGTTCTGATCTTATTTCTAGACTTTTCTTGGGCAGGTTTGTTTTTCTAATCTTATTTCTAGACTTTTCTTGGGCAGCCAGAGATCATTGTTTGAGTTTCTCTTCTATACAGGTATCTTCATGCATTTATTATTTCATTTGTTTAGGTCAATGGTACTCTCAGGTGTAACTTGTGTGACTCCTATTTTTTCAGTCATGTAATATAGGTTTTGGCAATGAGCTACATATTTTCCATACCCAATATATGGCATTGGCCAAATGACCACTACCTATGGGATCCACAACTACCTGCATCGCCCAAGAGTTGTAGATTCATCAAGTATGGTGACTATTATGCAATCAATCCTATTTATTTTGTTCATTTATCTATAGATCCATATAGATGCACATCCCATTCCTCTGTCTACACAGTGTGAGGCTCAAAGGGAGGTCAAAGGAGGCAACTACCTAAAAGAGTTAAGCTTCAAATTTTTTTTATCATACAAGACAGTATATTAGGTTCAAGTTGTATTTATTTAACTTGCATGTGGCTTAAACTTTTACTGTAGCATTTTATTCTATACTAAATCCATAATTAAACTCAACTACAAAGAACAAGGGACATAACTAGAATGTGAGTTTCCTTTTTAGGAATTTTAAGGGGAAAAGTATTGGTATATGAGTTTTCTCAATGACCATGTTTAAATATAAAAATAATTACACAACATAATACTACTTCTACATTTGGCCATTTTGTCCTGAAGTAAAATGTATTGTCTATTATTAACTGACAAATACTAACTAGGTAGAACCTATGTATGCTAGCATAGAATAGATTGAATCATGTATGCATTCAACAAAATTATTGAAAACCATTTTACATTACGACAACATGAATATATTTAAAAGAAACGGTATGAAAATATCACTTATGAAAGAATTTCCAGTATAGCAAGAAAACCTTGACAATGAATACTTTCATGCATCCTTTTCCCTTTCAGGTTTCTTTCTTCAACTATCAAAACGAAATGGTATAACCATTTTCATTTATTTTTGTAGTAAGGAAAATAGGCTATGTCTAAAACTTAACATTCTTATTTCAAGCAAATGTGACAAACTTATAGTTTAATATCCTACTTAAATAATGCATTCTTGCAATGAATTATGCATTTTATTTCAAATGATAAAGACTAATATATTGATCTTTCACCGATTGAATGATATATCCCATTTTCTAAGCATACATTATATATTTTCTTTTAATTACAAAAACTAAGAAGCTTTAAATTTATTTTTTAATTTCTCGTTGCACAAAATATAGAATGCAAGTATACAAGGAAACATAGGGAACAACCACAATAGAGTATAAATATAATATCTCATTCTCTTGCCTAACAATGTAACCACATAAATACGCAGGTTTCAAGCAACATTTATTTACTTTATACACTCATTGGAATGATGAAAACAAATTCTCTATGGAACTCTTAAACAACAACTACATACACCAAATATAATAGTGTGATAAGGAGAAATATTTTATTTACATCTACACTACCATGGATATTTGCACATATCTAGTACAAAATCTATATAACTAAAATAGAGACACGTTTACTGTTTTACATCAACCTTTCAATACAATAACATAAATCTCAACAAGGCGTATTTCTTTGAAGGTAACACTAATACTGGTCAAAAAAGAACATAGTTGTTTTCAAGTTGTGGGTTCTTCAACCTGTAAACTACACAATACATAAAACTTTTTCCATAGGCCATGGGTGCTCACCTCCCATCTTTTGGTTGGAAAACCAACCACCCCCAAGCGAGGCACGCTGGGAATTAGGTATATTCATGCAATCCAAATATATTTAACACACCAAATAATCATATAACATTTACACACCCACCCAAGGGAAATTTCACATAACAAAGAGTTCATTATGAACCCAAAACGGGGAATGGGGGTGGACTACGCACTCCATTTTTTTGACTCAAAAATAAACACCCTCGATAACCATCACAAGTTTCAACCCTTCATTATCAACCTTTCCTTCATATTTTGTTATCCACCCAAGTCACCCTTAACATTTCACAAGACATATGGCTACTCATACCTCTCTTTTAACCTCTCCTTTCTAAGGAGGAGTAACATGTCCCCATGTAGGTTCCTACTCCAACCATTCCCATATTGGGATGCTCTATCCAAATTTGGGTGAGCCTATCCCACTACAACCCTTTTTTCTAATAATATACATAGAAAACAAAATTTAAAGGAAGCATTTCAAAACACATAAATACATGTACATAACTTACAAATTTAATACATAAGAAAAAAAGGATGTGGTGAACCTACCTCAATCCAAGATTTGGAAGAAAGTGATGAGTGTGGGAAAAAATCCTCCTCCACGTTTGGTCTCCAATCTCTCAAGACAAATCCAAGAGCTCTCCAAAAAAATTACAACTCCCAAAACAAAAGAATGCAAAAATTAAGAACCCCCAAAACCCTTTTTCTTGGTTTCTTTATAGGAATTCAAGTTTTAATTCCTTTGAATGGGGGAGTGTCACTTGACACTCATAAATTCACTCTCCCAAGCACATTCACCTATGTGTTCTCACACATGTGTGAGAGCTTGGGAGACTTCCAAGACAACATGGAGAAGTGGGAATGGAAAGAGACTAGTCCCCATCCCGCTTCTCAAGACCTTATTTTCTTCAAACCTCTTTAAGGCCTCAAAAAGGGTACCCAATCATGAAATTGACTCAAAATTCTAAGTTATAAATGTATCTACCCATAGGTACTTGACCTAGGGACCTTTAACCCATAAAAACACTTTAAAAACATAACTTTTCAACCCCCAAAAAGTTCCCTAAAGGTCAAATCCGAGTTTGTACACTTGGGTGGACAACTCACCATCTAGATGGATTTACATGGGAATAAAAATTAACTTACAAACATTTACAAATAACATTAAAAATAAAATACATTACATAATGGAACTATAGTCCCCGCATGTAATGCCCCACCATGTAACCCTAGAGGAAGTTGCAATTAACTACTCAAACGTACAATTTTTTTATTTTTGTTTCAGTAAAATTAATATGCAAGATCACTACACATTGCCAACAACCCCTAAGGTTACGAGACTGAGTTTCTCCTAATAACCCACAAACAACTTAAACAAGAATTGAAACCATAAAATTTATTTACTAAAGAAATCAAAAACACATATGTTCCATACAAGATAAACTACTTCATAAAAGTAAAAGATATGATGGACAACATATAGTAATAATTAAACAATAAGATTACATCTCCCATTCCCCGAAGGAGGTAAATCCAATAAGCGTGATTACAATTTACAAGTTTCCACCTCGATAAAAAATGAGGGGTAATAAATTACAAGAGCAACTAAAATGAATAAAGCATAAAAAGTAACAGGATCACACGAGCTCTCCAACTAGAAATCTCGTCCAGATGAACAAGAAGTAAACCCAATAGAGTAAGGTGCATGCCCCCCAACCAAGTGGTAACCGAAGGCCCATCGCCTATGCTAGGAGATAGTAACAAGGAATCCTAGCCAAGGCCATCTACCTCTAGACACATGATAACACATAACTGAACCAAACTGACACAACCAGTCACATGTACCATGCAAGAACAAAAAAAGTACAACACTAGTACAACACTAGTGCAACTCTAACATGGTCACATTGCTTCCAGACATGAAATAGATCGAGTATGTTAAGAAAACCATACACACATAATCAAATACCAACTATTGTCCTAGACAGAGTGTCATTGCACAACTCGTCACTCAATTCAACTACCTCCAAAGGTTACCTAGTATTACCTTTTGCAATCTTTGGCCCCTAACAAAAGCCACTCTTCTACTTGACATCACACATTCAAACCAATTACCAAGGGAGCCCAAGTGCATACAAAATAGATAAAACAAACACTCCAACTCTATGAGGAAACATGAACGAAACTCACTCCAAACCTTGGAGGCAACAATTTCACATAATCCACTCCTTCCATAGGAGGCAAAAATCATCCCCGTTCATGATAATTGGGTTACTCACTCACAAGGAACCATGCACTACTTAAGGGAAGTATAGTGGTTGACATCACAAAATGACAATCCCCCATCCTCTAAGGATCCTTTGGAAAACTTACATATTATTGACTCTCACTTAACCCATTTCCCCAAACATGAACACAGTGGAAATAATCACAAAAGTGATTGCGAGGAGATATCTAATTTTGGATGTACTAAATCCATTTCCCTTTAAAATTCATTTCACAGTAAAGAAACAAATTTCCTAACAAAATAATTAAATAACTAGTCCATTGCCCTTCTAATTACTGAGAAGGGAAAACTAAATTTAATAAAAAATTCAAAACCATGATTACTTTTACAAAGCACATAAATCCACTACCCATAGTAAAATTCACTAGTTCGTTGCCTCAATTAGACTAATCTAACTGTATCTCTTCGAGACCAATGATGAAATTTAAACTCAATATTTAATTCCCTAATAGCTTTTAAATAATCATAAAATAAACATTTACTTATGCAATTTAGAACATATCCTTTTAAAATGAATTTATGTCCCTTGCAAAATAAATCTTCTCTTTAAAGATGACTAATCTTGCTACTAAAACATATTACTTTTAGATCCAAAGAATATCGTTTTAAACTAAATAACTGTTTCTTCTACTCGAAATAACCATTTTAAAAATACTTAACTCATCTTAATAAACATGTTATTTAAAATCAAAATTATTATTTTCATCAAAATATATCCTTTTAAAACGACTTCATTAATTCGACTATAACATGTTAATTTAAAATTCTCCAATTAAATTTAAAACATACCATCATTTAAAATGCCAACTCAATATATATATATATATATATATACAATTATTTAATATATATTAATATTTTAATATTGTAAGATATAATATAAAAAAGTATTATTAATATTTTAATATTATAAAATATAATGTATAAAATATTATATATATATTAAAGAACAAATTAATGAGGGACATTGGGAATCGTGTCATAGACTTAGGAAAGCGCACCATTGTTAAGGGTTGGGGTGGCTGTGTTAACCACAACCGACCCACCATTGGTGTGGGAGGGGCTATATTTAACACAGTCGACCCACAATGAAGTGGGTGGCGGCTGTGTTAACCATAGTCGAACCCACTATAGTTGACAGTGACTGTGTTCAACACAGTCATCCCACTCACTATGGGCGGCCACGTGGGGTCGCATTGGGCATGGATCCCCATAGCGCCTCCCATGGGGACGCCTATGGGTTGAGCCCCCAGCAACCCCAAAAAAATTGGGTTGTTAAATTTTTATTTTTTGTAATTTTTTCTACAATTTTTTTTTTTTTTTAAAGAAAAAACCTATGGATTTTATCCGCCTAGAAACCAAATTTAAAAGGGTTTCATTTTATTTGAAGAAAAAATTTAATAGGATAACGTAAATGTAAAATATATATAAAGTAGTTTATATATATATATATATATATATATCTTTTTTTTAATACCGATTTAAGATTTTCAAAAACTAATTGAGCAAATAATTTTTAAAAAGATAATTTGCAGTCAAGAACACAAGTTTTTTCTTGAAGAATTTCATTTTCAACAGAGGTTTTGTTTCAATTTCAAATAAATTTTCACATGGGTTTCTCTTCATCACAAATTTAACAAAGTTTAAATATATAATTTATTTATTTTTAAACCAAAATATTAATCTATGAATCTTTATAAAAAAAAAAAATCAATTTAACAATTAGAAAAAACCTGGATCCAAAAGCTTGAGAGGTTGATAAAAAAGGTGCAAATCCTTCTCCTTAGATTCCGGCTCCTTCCCAACAAATCAACATACTTCTCCACAATTCCAATCCAAAAACCCACAAAACAACAACTATGTTCTTCCTTCCTTTTATTTTTCTCCAATTTTCATCCTCTCCCCAAAAACTCCATGAAAATCCATACTCCTCCAAAATATCCAAAAAAATCTCATTAATAGAAGAAAAGAAAAATATCTATTCAACCAACATAATCAATTTTAAAATAAAATGCAAATTAAATTTTTTTTGTAATTTTCCAATTTCAAACAAAATATCCATTAATTTCAAAATGAATAACTAAATTCAATTCAACACCATTAATTTAATTAATCAATAAAATAAATCTAATCCAAGGTTAAATTATTATTTTTAATTATATTAGATTAATCAATAAATTAAATAACATTTCTAACATTATAAACAGATTCATTTAATCAACAACTTAACTACATAGGCCAGTTATTTAACTTTTTCTAACTTGCAATTTTAAATAGAATCAAGACAAATAAAATAATATTAAAACAACTGAACCAGACTTAAAGCCGATGACATACTATGGCTAGGTTAATGAATTGGCATGGAAAAACCTAGCTACTATCTCCCAATAAAATATTGTTGGGCAATGAACACACTCAAACCTGTGAAACTAGGTAGAGTCGATGCCCTGTACCTGTCAACCTGTGAACAAAGAGTGTATCCACATGCATAAATATGTCATAATTTAAACACACCGTGAAGAGGAAATCTTAGAATTGCAGGGCGCTCGCAAGCGAGTGATGCAATCTTGTCCCCTTCACCAATATAGTATTACCAACTGACAAATCTAACACCAATAATATAATCAAAGGCATAAAACATCATTAATTCACATATCATATATGCTAATATAAAGCATGCCATAATGATAACATCGAAATAAAATACCATCACATCAAAATATCACATTCACATCGCTTAACATATAGCAATCTAATAGTAATCGAGTACCATAGTCAAAGTATTAACATAAATACAACATACAGGAGAAGAAAATTGTTCGATCAAAAGAGCAAAATGGAGGGGTATTACACCCCATATGGACTATATTTTTGTTTCACTAGCTAATTTACTCAGGGTTCCTAGAGGTTGCCTCCAATTTCCATTGGGAATGCAAACTGAACCTAGACACTTGATGCACATGTTAATCCATCCAATAAATCATACTTCAAAATAATTGAATAGCCATATAATATACACAAGTTTCCATTCAAATAAATCATATATCAAATCAATTGAATCACTATTTCATATACTCAAGTTTCATAATTTCACATAGCATATATATCTCATATTATAATTGAAAAAATCACTAATCACATATCATCCCCAATTCCTTTTACCTTAATTTCAAATTATAATGTGGTTGATTCACATGACATATTTCATTTTTTCATCATTTCTAAATTCAAATTGAACAACCACAATAACTAGCATAAATTTAGGTCAACCATCAGAATAAGCTAACTAAGCATGTAGCATAATCATAATGAAGTCATCATAAGAACTCAAATGTATAAACATCATAATCAAATCATCAATATAACTCAAATGTTTAAAATATCATGTCCTAAATGGTATAACCAGACATAGTCAATAATACTAAAACTCAAAATAGTATAAGCAATAAATGTATCATAGAGGTGGACCTCACACTACTGCTCTGTGCATTTCACTCCAAAATTCTACTACAATCATCCATCAAATGTTCATCGAATATTTGAGTAATTTATAATATAAACAATAAACATGTGTTTTAAATTTGTTTTAAAACTTTGTTTTAAAGTTGTTTTAAAAATTTTAAATTTAGTGTTGTTAGGATACACAATCCTAATGGAGTTATCAAGATGAGTCCATGTGTCCATATTGTGGTTCTATGGGGCACATATAGATCTACTTGAAGCATCACACAGACTCGCATAATCCCTTTAAAAGCAAGACATTGATTGACATCAAGGCCAAGGGGCCAATAACTTTACGTTGCAAATGGCTTAATAAAATGACTAGTGATACCAGGAATTGTAAGACCCCTCCATTTTTCTCTTTGATCGAACCGTGTTTTGTTTTCTTATGTTGTACTTTTTGTTTGTACTTTGGCTTAGAACTCAGTTGTTGTTTGATTGCTATCTATAAAGCGATGCGATTGTGATAGCTTGTTGTGATGGTATTTGATCTTGATGTTATCATTATGTCATGCTTTGGATTAGCATAGTGGATAATTGAATTAATGATTATGTTTTTTATCATATTAATGATGTTAGATTCATCAGTTAGTTATACTATATTGGTGAAGGGGACAGATCGCATCACTCACTTGCAAGTGCCCTGCGATTCTGAGATTTCCTCTTCACGGTGTGTTTTAATTTTAACATATATATGCATGTTGATATACTCTATGTTTGCAGGTTGACAAGTTTAGGACATTGACTCCACCTGGTTTCATAGGTTCGAGCGTGTCCAATTCCCAACGGTATCCGATTGGGAGATAGTAGCTAGGTTTTTCGTGCCAAGTTGTCACCCTATTCCTAGTATGTCATCAGATGTTAGTCGAGTTGTGTTGTTGTGAATATTGCTCCTTCTCTCTATTTATTTAATTACAAATTAAAAAAAGGGTAATCATATGGTTGTATGCATTTAATTGTGAAATTGAAATTGTACTCGTATTATGTTAGAAACGTAATTTATTTTATTAATTAATTTAATTTAATTAATAAATAATTTAATTGTGGATTAGATTTATTTATTAATTAATTAAATTGATTGTGTGGAAATTGGATAAGTTCATTTTGAAATTTATGAATTTTATTATGTGAAATTAAAAAAAATAAGAAAAACGAGTTAAAAGTCAAATTTGAAAGTTGAATTGAAAAAATTGAAAAATAGGATATCTTCATTTTCTGTTTTCAAAAATTTATGAGGGTTGTTGAATGGATATTTTGTTGGGAATTTGGATTATTATTAAATTTTCTTTTACAATTTTGGATCATGGAGTTTTGGAGAAAATTGAAAGGATAGGAGGAAGATTTTGTTCATTTTTGTCGGTTTTGGATTGAAGTTGTGAAAATTTGTGGGGTTGAAGTTGGAATCGAGGCAGGAATCTGAGCACTAGTTGGATCCTCTCAAACTCAAGAACACAAGGTTCATGCTGGTTCTTTTTAGATTTAGTTTCTTTGGAAATTTTAATTGTATATTTGATTGTTGAAAATCATGTAGAAAAGTATTTGAAATCTGTTGTATGATTTCAAGGAAACTCAATTAGATTCTTGTTTTCAAATTGGGAATAAAGTCTCTGTTTAGCAATGGATTGCTTCAAATTAAAAATGAGACTCATGATTGTTTATGGTTGCTTCTATTTTAATTTTGTTTCAATTTGTGTTGCAATTTAGTTATGGAAATATATATATTTACACACACATATATATATCTTTTTTTTTTTAAATAGTTCAAAAGGGTGGTCTTTGTTAAATATTTTGGAAAAAAAACCTAGTTGGAAATACCCAATTGGATTAAAATCAAAGTCGCTTTTTTTTTGGTTTTAAAAAAAAAAAACATTGTTGGGGAGGTCGTCGGGGGCTTGACCTCCCTTACGTGGCCACCACTAGACCTGGGGATGGCTATGTTAACACAGTCACCACTCTTGGTAGGGGTCGATTGTGTTACACACAGCTGTTGCCCCATCCATACATGCCTGCGCCCTACGCAAAAAAACACCACCACTTGTTGTAAGTCACGATCGATGCCCTAACATTGCCAGCATACTGAGCGTGTGGACCAAGGCAGCCACCCAACCTTTAGGGTTGGCACGCGGTTCAAGGATTCCTATGGATGTGTGTAACACCCCTCCGTTTTGATTTTTGTTCAAGTTGCTTTATGCTATGTTGGTTGCAGTTACTTTGATACTGGATATATTTTGTTATGATGTTTTGATTGTTACTATTGAGTGACAACTATTATTGTGGGATGTAGTTATCTGATTTTGTTTCACATGCATTATGGATTAATGATGTTGTAGAGTTAACATGAGATGTTATTATGAGATTATTGGAATTATGATGGAAGTGTCAGTTTCGATGAGTGTATTGGTGAAGAAGACGGTTTCGCATCACTCGCTTGCGAGCGCCCTACGAATCCGTAATTCCTTCTTCACGGTGTGTATTATATGCTGGATATATTGTATGATGTTGTTTACTTGGTTGCAGGATTGCAGGTACATGACATCGACTCCACCTGGTTTCACAGGTTTGAGCGTGTCGATCCAACGGTTAAGTTGAACGGGAGATAGTAGCTAGGTAACATGTGTCAAGTCTATACCCTAGCCTTAGTGTGTCATCAGTTGTGTGTGTTGAGTCATTGTCTGTCTTGCTTTGATGTTATTTAATTCTGAAGCATTCTTGATGAGAAATAGATATTTAGAATAATTGCATTTAAATCATGTTGATGGTTATTTAATTTAAATAATGCAATGTGGATAAAAGTTTATACTTAAATTAATTAATTATATTTAGTTTATTTAATTAATTAAATTTGATCCAAAGGGGTTGAATTTAGTTATTAAATAATTAAATTAATTAATTAAACGTGATGCAAGAGAATGAAAGGAAATAAAAGAATTAGAATTAATTTTGGAATTTAATTAGGCGTGTGAGAATTAAATTAGAAATTGTAATTAAATGTTTATTTGGGAAATTGGTTGCAACTTTGGAAATTAATTTATTATTTGAAATTTCATTTTAAATTGAAAGTGGGTTTTTGAAAAGTGAAATTGAAAATGAAATTAAAATTGAAATTGAAAGTGAAATTGAAATTGAATTGAAATTGAAATGGAAAAATCTAATTTGCATGTAATGTGAATTAGGGTTGTAAATATTGAAATTGAAATTGAAATTCTAATTTGCATGTAATGTGAATTAGGGTTGTAAATATTGAAATTGAAATTGAAATCTAATTTGCATGTAATGTGAATTAGGGTTGAATTAGGTTTATAAGAATATATGTTTTAATTTTAGGGCAAGGGAGTTTTTAGAAAAATACATTTTTATAGCAGGAAAGAAATTTTGAAAAATTTGCATAAGGGTTTGAAGAAAGTTTGATTGTAGAATTGATTAAAGGAAAGATTGTTTGCATTTGTTGGATTTTGGATTGAATTCATTGGAGGATTGAAGAAAATTCAGGAAATCTTTGGAGGAGGCTTGCATCAAAAATTCATCTCTTCCTGTAGCTTCTTGTACCAGGTTTTCCTCTTTGCGTTTTATTGTTCTTGATTGTTTTCTTTAAAATAGTAATGATTAAAGATTTGTTTGTTAAATCTGTTTTAGAAAATAAATTTGATATTAGAAGAAAAGAATTAAACAAATTTACAGCCTTTGCTTGTGAAAATTCTTGAATGAAAATTGTGAAAACCTTAGTTGAATTTAAATTATTTGGAAAAATTGATTTTATTGTTATTGAAATCAAACATAGAGATTGAACAATGCATTTAGAATGATTTTAGAAAGTGAAACCCTTTGTTATTATTAAAAAATCGGATTTTAAAATCTGCAGTATAGTTATATTTTCATGGTAAAATAGTCTGGTTGCGCCACCTATAACTTCACTTTCACAAACTGGGTTTTCAAGAAATTTAAAGGGTTTTTGTATTTTGCAGTTTTCGTACATCTGTCCAAAAATCTCAAATACCCAGATCGTAGTGTTTGAGTTATGTTTAAAACATGAGACTGCTGTTAAATTATTTTTCCATGGCTGTTCTGAAAATAAAATAATAATAAATTGATATTTATAAATATTAATATTTTATGTATTGTTATTATAATATTAAAATATTATTTAATAATATTTTATATTGTAATTTATAATACTAAAGTATTATATTTATTTATATTATTTTAAATAAAATTTGTATATTAGGTTGGTGGATTTAAAATTATAAACATATGGGAAAATTATTGTTATTTTAAAATGACATGTTAAAGTTTAATTTAAGGAGTTAAATATTTGATTTAAAGAATGCATAATTTAAAATTGAATTGTGGAATTTAAATCCATATGTAAAAGGTCCAATTATTAATTTGATTTAATTGGAAAAATATATTTATATTTTGAAATATTGATGATAAAGGATATTTTATTTTGAATTAATCAATTTGATATTCTGCAAAGGATAGAGGAGATGTTAATGATTAAATATATTTAAATATATTAATGTAATTTAGTGGATATATGGTGAAGGTATATATCCATTTGAGAGAATAAATAATATTTTATCTTATTTTATTCTGTTGTTTGCAAATTGGGTATTATTAGTGTTTTAAAAGAAATGATTAGTATGTGTAGAAAATGTATAGAGAAAGATATATTTTAATAGAAGTAATTACTTGATTTAAAAGAAAATATTTATTTTGTTAATATGATTGAAGAAAATATATTGAAATGTATATATATATCCATAAGTATTTTCAATCAGTATTTACCTTGTTTTAATTGAGTGCGTGTAATTTAGCTTTGCATGAAGAATTTAAATGATAAATTTTGAATGTATGGTCAAAATTGATAAGGAAAAGGATATTTAAATATATTGAAGAATTATAGAAATATTTATATTTAAATGTTTGTTTTATTTAATGAGATTTAATTAGAAACAAGATGAATGCGTGGCCAAATAGACAAGCCAAAAGATATTTTTATACATTGATGAAATTGCATGTTTTTAAATGGATGGTTGATGAGACATAGACTCCGGATAGAAAATTGGAAAAGATTGTTTGCAATAGTGTTAGGTTGCATTAGAAGTAAATTTAGGAACTATCTCTATTGAAAAAGACAAATAGTTATTATGTTTTATTTCCATAGAACAAATTAATCGTTGTGATTGGAATATTAAAGAATCTATATAATTGAGTTTATTAATATATATGTTTGGTGTATATATAATATGGAGCATGTAAAATATGTTAAGGGTAAATTCATTATCGTATTTTTTTTTTATAAGATATATGCAATGTATTATTGAATAGAGATTTAAAAATGGATTGATTAGTGTATATGGAAAATGGATAGAGAAACAATATGTTATTATATTAAAGTGATTGAATGTGTTAAATAGAAAATTGAATGAGATGTAAGATTTGGTTAGGAAATGGAAGGAGTTTACCTGCATGGATTTGTGTTGATTTAAAAGTAAATTAAGAAGTTGTATTGATGAGGCAATCAATTATATTATTTATTAATTTCTATTTAGATTAATTGAATCATTGTGATTGGATTATGAAAGAGATATGGATTTAGTATATCCCAAAGTAGTATCTTCCCTATGCTTATCTTAAAATATTTAATTCTTTGTATTCAGTAAAGGGGAGTAAGTTTAATTATTTTAGATTTCCAATAATGAAAAGGGAAATAGGGGTTATAATTATTTTAGATGATTTACTTATCATTTCTTTGACTTTGTCAACACTACCTATTGAATGAGTATGGATTTAGGAAATCCAAATATTAGATTTGATTGATGACTTGAATGCTTTTGTTGCTATGTCGTCAAGTTGCATTGTTGGTTTTGGGATTTAGT
The DNA here is from genome assembly GCA_007115665.2 of Sequoiadendron giganteum. Classification (NCBI taxonomy): domain Eukaryota; kingdom Viridiplantae; phylum Streptophyta; class Pinopsida; order Cupressales; family Cupressaceae; genus Sequoiadendron; species Sequoiadendron giganteum. The sequence goes on along the minus strand of CM021100.1, from coordinate 491,688,881 downwards.
GTTAGTCCTAAATTATAAGTCTTCCAGAAGAACTTAGAGGATAAGGGTTATTTAATCTTTATGCCATCCAGTTGTTTTCCCTTGGGTAGTGCATGGCGTCTTTTCAGTTTTACCCAATTTTCATGAACGGGGATGTTTGCACCTCCTTGGTTTAGGAGCGGATTATGGGATCCGTGCCTCCTTGTATAGAGTGACCTTGTTATGTGGTTTCATCTTGTTGCCTCCTGTGAAAGGAGTGGACTATGTGTTGTTGCCTCCAAGATGTTTGGAGTGAGATATTTTGTACCTTCTATGAAAGGAGTGGACTATGTGATTGTTTCCTCCAAGATGTTTGGAGTGAGTCCTTTTATTTGTATCCTCCTTGTGTTGGAGTGGATTATGATGCCTAGTTGGTATGCACTTGTGTTTCCCTTGGTGGATTGTTTGGGTGTGAGTTGTCGAATAGAAGAGTGGCTTTTGTTAGGGGCCGGAGCCCAAAGTGGTAAACCGGGTAACCTTCAAAAGTGAGTTAATCAAGTGATAATTAAATTAATGTACTTAGATGATTAGGATGCAGTTCACACTAATCAAGATAATTTAATCCTCACTCATAGACACAAGGGCTTGTTTAGACTTGGGATGAGTGAGAAGGCCTGGAATGGCAAGATCAACTATCTTGCTCTTGTGAGAGGTAGTTGATTCCGCATGAGTGAGTATGAGTTCCGGGATTCGGTTGAGGCCACCAGGATTACTTGTGCCGGAGCCTATGAAGAATGCCCAGAGGAGATCTCATGACAAACCTTGCGATGACACTCTATCTATGACAACTATTGTTAATTGTTTTATGTGTATGGTTCTGTGAACATACTTGATTATTATTATGTCTGGAAGCAATGTGACCTATGTCAGTGATGTTGAGTTGTACTTGATTTGTACTTGTATTGTACTTGAGTTGTACTTATGTTGTACTTGAGTTGTACTTGATTCGTACTTGTATGGTGAACGAGTTGTACTTGTTAATTCATTTGGTTGGTTATAACAGTATGAGTCAGTTTGAGTCTGTCTTTGGTTAGTGGTTGTAGATCTTAGTCCATGTTACTTGGTTACTATCTCCTAGCATGGGGGGTGGGCCTTTGGGTACCACATTGGTTGGGTGGAACATACACCAAAACCGTTGGGTCCCCATCGATCTTCAGTACTTGGCGGCGAGACATCCAGATGGACAGCTCGCGGTTCTTGTTGTATTATCTTGCATTGTAATATTTTAACTTGTATAAGTTATTTTATCCCTCTTATGTTTATGAGGTGGAATTTTTGTAATTGTAATCTTTTGTACTACTGCCTCATTCTGGGAATGAGTGATGTAACTATTGGTTTAAGATAATGTTTATGAGATTGTATCTCGGTTGATTATCTTTTTATGTTATGTGATATTCTTATGATGTATGATGGTGATTTCATAAAGTTCATAAGGCTATGGTTATATGTAATATGTATATGTGGGTTTAAGTAATCCTAACCTTGTAGCTTTAGAGGTTGTTGTTAACTAGTAAGTGAATGTGTATGTTAAATGCACTTTATAAAAGAAAAAAAAATTAGTTCACTTAAGATGTTAATTGCAACTTCCTTTAAGGTTACTTGGCGGGGCATTACAACGTGGGTTTTATTTTTATAGAAAGGGTTTTTTTTTTAAATAGAATAATAATTTATTATTATATTTCAAGAATATTATAATATTAATATTTATTATATTGATATTTAATATTATAATATATAATATTATATTCTTATGCAAATTATTCAAGTGATTATATCCATTTTAAAAGTTGATTTCTTGAAGGCATGATGTAAGATTAATTGAAGAAATTAAAATATGATGTTCTTAAACAAATTGTTGAATTTATTTTCAAATATTATTTTTTTGGAAAGACAAATTAGATTTGAAGATTTCATGTTTGAATAATGAGGCCCTTGGCCTTAAAATGATTTATACTTGTAAGGACGTGTTTAATATTGTAATTACTCGATGTTTCATTTTGCAAAGGGGATATTGTTATCTTAAAATGAAATATTTGAATTGAAGGTGTAAATGTTATTTTATTGTTAATTATGAGCAATTAGGAAATTAAATATTGAGTCTTAATTTAAAAGACGTGTGTTAATTCAGATTATTAAATTTAATAGAGTACTGAATGTGATGAGGAAATGGGTTTAGTGAACCCAAAGTAGAATTTAAATTCTCGTCTCCTTGCTCGCCTTGATTGTGAATATTCCCTTTGTGTTCTTGTTTGGGAAATGGGTCAAGTGCCTTAAATATGTAAGTCTTCTAGAAGACCCTAGAGGTTGGGGGTTGTCATCTTATGATGTCGACTATTTGTTTATTCCCTTGGGTAGTGCATGAGAAGTTATTTGTTATTACTTGGTTTCTATGAACAGGAATGTATTGTACCTCCTGAGAAAGGAGTGGATTATGTTATTGTGCCTCCTTGTCAAGAGTGGTTTTGTTATTGTTGTTACCTCCAGTGTTTGGAGATGGGTTTATCTTATGTCACCTCCTGAGAAAGGAGTGGACATGTTATCTTGGTTGTTGCACTTTTTTACCCTTGGTGTTTGGATGGTATGTGTGTTGTCAAGTAGAAGAGTGGCTTCTGTAGGGGCTAGAGCCTGGAAGAGGTAAACTGGGTAACTTATGGAGGTGGTTTAATCAAGTGATAACTAGAACAAAACTTAGAATATTAGTTGGTACTTCTCACTAATGAAGATAATTATGCCTCACTCATAGACACAAGGGCTTCTTTAGACTTGGGATGGGTGGGAAGGCCTGGAATGGCAAGATCATCTATCTTGTCTGTATGAGAGATATGTGATCCTGCATTAGTAAGTATGAGGGCCGGGGATTGGTAGAGGCCACCAAGATAACCCATTATGGGGTCGAAGCCTAGGAAGATCCACAGTGGGTAACTCATGATGAGCTGTGTGATGACACTCTATCTAGGACAACAGTTGGTACTTGTTTAGGGTATGGTTTCCTTAACATACCTGATGTGACCATAGTTGGTATTCGATTATTATGTGTATGGTTCTCTTAACATACTTGTTCTGCTTTATTTCTGGAAGCAATGTGGCCATGTAGAGTGGTACTTGTGTGGTACTTGTGATGCTCTTGAGTTGCACTTATGTTGTACATATGTGGTATATGAGTTGTACTTGTGTTGTACATGTGATCAGTGGATTCAGTTGTGTTAATTTGTGTCTAGTGGTAGATGGTCTTGGTTAGGGTTCCTTGTTACTATCTCCTAGCACGGGGGGTGGGCCTTTTCGTTCCACTTGGTTGGGTGGCGTGCACCTAAATCCGTTGGGTTCTTTCTTCATGTTCTTGTGGATGAGACTTCCAGTTGGAGAGCTCATTGGATTCAATTTTAGTTCTTGCATTGTTTCATTTCAGTTGGATCTCGTATTTTACCCTGCATCTGTTATCGAGGTGGAAGTTGTAACTATAACCTAATTTATTGGACTTGCCTCATTCGGAGAATGAGAGTTGTAATTGTAATATTTAATTGTGGATAAATGAGTTTTAAAGTTATCTAGTGTGCTTGATGTATTTATTTTAATTGGAATGTATGTGTTTAATTATTGCCTAAATAATTGTCATGGTTTATATTCATGTTGTTGTTGTGGGTTGTTAAGTAGATTCAGTCTCGTAACCTTAGGGGATGGTTGCATTGGGAAGCGAACTTGTATATTAATCATACTTAAACAAAAAAGAAAAATTAGCATGTTTAAGTAGTTGTTTGCAACGTCCTCTAGGGTTGTGTGGTGGGGCATTACAGGAACTTGGAGAACAAGTCAACAAAAAATTAGAAATCAATAAAATTTTAAAAAATCCTAGCAAGAGTGACAAAGTTTAGTGGTTTTTTTCAAGTTGATGGCAACTTTATTTTTTCATTTGTATTACTTTATTTTAGAAAATTTGCATGCAAATATTTCATAAATAGACAATATTTAATCTCTTAAAGGAAAAAAAAATGATTTTTCTAAGTTGATTAAATATTTCATTCTATTATTTTATTCCATTTACATTAGTTGTATAATTTCAATAGATATTGTAAACACAAAATTATTATTTACTATAACGAATACCAAAGAATAACACAAACATTTATTTTATTACCAATAAATTACAATGTTACATTATTACATAGCTTTTTAAAGATGATTAGAGAATTCAAGCTCTTATTTTGTATAAATGACACATGTCACTTTATATCAGACAAAATTGATTCCAAGTTGATGGGCCACTAGCTACTTTTGTTGCTGGTGACAATACAAACCATATGCTCAAACCACATGGCTTGTCGACCATGGTTTGGATCTTGGGATCTTGAATATGGTTCTACATTTATCATATTCTCAATACAATACACTCAATAATTCAGAACATTGGACTCAATAATAAATCATTTAACCTTCTATAAATGATTTTAGTTGTGCCCACTATCCCTATTTATGAGCCACCAATACCACTACCATCCTCGTCCATGTTTACTCATGAGTCATGTGAGGTTCGGTATAATGATTTTTGCACAAACCAAAAAACTAACTTAACCATGCAACTTAAGTCTTACATTTACAATTACAATGTTTATTTTATTTGGAATTTGGATAAATCCAAACTATACCTCACACTGTAAGTTGTCAAAATCGCCACTAAAATGATATGAAATCATTACAAATCTTGTTTCAATTGATCATTGGATTAATGGCATAATCATATATAGTATTTCATGTAGTTTTCAATATCAAAATATCCAATCGATCTCTTCAGATGTACATATGAAATTTATTTGCAGTACTAAAACCACACTTTCTTCAAAGAAAGACATTCTCGGAGATATGTGAAAAATTTATTAAAAAGATATAAATCAATAAAAAGAAAGCACATTCCATGTTCCATACTTTCTACCATTTTTTAGTATCAAGCGATCAATTCAAACATTTTTCTCACTTTTGATTAGAAGAGTAACCTAATTTTGAATATTTTAAAGATTTCCCAAGTACATATGACATTAATCCATAGTATCACATACACATTTTGTTCACTGAAAGACTATATGGTGGATATAGGGAAATCAATAAAAATATTTAAAATTAAATGAAAGGTAGAGTACTTCAAGGCATATGTACTTTGGATGTACATATGGCATTAATCTGTGGTACCACAACCATATTTTCTTTAATGAAATAAAATCTGGTAGATATGCAGAAATCGGTAAAAATATTGAGAGTTAAATGGAAAGTAAAGTACTTCAAAGCATTAAAAAGAGAAATAAATGACTTATTGTAGATTAATCATTTTCTATCAATGTCCAGTAATAAGTCACAATAAATTTCACTCACTTATGATCAAAACTATATGTTGATAATTACTATTAGTTTTAAAAGCCATAGTTTTATATTGAACGAAGAAAAAAGGATTTACAAGAATGGAGACACAAAAAGTATTTTAATTTAAGTAGTTGAAGGTTGAAGTACATACTACATAGCCATCCTAGAAAAAAAGCCACTAACTATGACAAAAAACTAGTCACAAAATACATATTACAAGAACTATTACATTATACAATAAAATATAGACACAATTCACTACTAAAAATATATCTAACAATAGCAAAGGCCCTCAATCGGGTGTTTGAGAAAAAGGTGAATTCAATTTAACAAAGTAACAACAAAGAAGAAAAGGGAATCATCCAAACTTTCCTCCAAAACTCCAGACTCTTTAATGATTCATTTTTTCATACCACATAGCAAACCACATCTCATATTAACAAGGGCAAGAGCCCGCATTGTAGAAGCATTCAATTCCACTTTATATAATATTCCACCAATAGGTGTTAACCCACTTTAAAAATTGTAATGCCTAGTGCCAACTTCAATGAAGAAATAAAATTAATGAAAGGCTACAAATAATGTATTGCCAATGTCTTCACCAAATCTTTATCGAGAAAAATGTACATGCAATTGGACAAGAAATATAAAGTTACTTTAGAATGTAGATCACGAGGGTTTTTCTCAAGCCATTCCCTACCCATAATTATTCTTATAGTATCCTAAACCTACACACAAGGAATTGTAAAAAACATACCCAGCTTTTCTCTATCGTATGCATGATCGATTCTTTTCTCCTAAAAACATTTGGGTAGAATGACATGCCATGAAGAATCCATATCACAATTAAATTCAGAAAAGAGAACAAAGAAAGAAAACCCAAATATATTATAAATGATATGAAGAACATCAAGTTGGTGAAGTATATATAGAAGTTAGAATGAATACAATCACATCAAATACTCAACACTTAACATTTAATTCACCACTTGATGTGACAATATTATTCTGAAAAAAATGAGTCATAAACGTCAACCATTTTTTAAAAAAATCTAATGGTTCTGGAATTATTCAGAAGGTTTGAATTCATAAGTCTAGTGCTTCAGATATTTTCTTCCAGAATGAATCTACCGTCATCCATCTTACAATAATTGTTGATCTTTGATGAACTTAGTGCTAAACATTGATTCCTTTTAGACCATTAAACATGAGATGAAGCTAGGTCCCACTGAGGAAAGATCTCATAATCTTGCATTACCACATAAAACTAATGATATCACCTTCTTAGTAGTGGAGGCCTGCAGGAGTCACCCGATAGTTAATCGCCGATCTCAACCATTGATTTTCGTGAGCAAATATTTGTCACCTAACTTTGATAATCCATGGAACTGATAATCGTCTAGGTTGAGGTGTTGATCACAATGATGACTCCAAAGGCTTAAGTCATAACTTAAGAAACCTTCAATTATTTGTAGCCAATCAAGAATAAAATATTATTTTTGAGTTCATGACTGTAAGTGATTTAATAAGTAATAAAATTTCAACCATTTATTTTTGGAAATCTAATGGTTCTATTGTTATTCCGGAGGCTTGAATTCGCAAGCTTCAATAATGAAACTACAATCATCCATAAAGAAATCATCGAATGATCGTGGGTTATATTGATGTGTGCTGACATCTAGCTTTAGACATAATGAATATGTTGAAACTTGTCCCCAATCTTGACACTTTATGAAGGAATTTGGATTTATGGAAAATTGGTCCTAGAATAGAACAATATGTAGATCCAAACACTTTATGAAGGAATTTGGATGAATGGAAAATTGATCCCATAATAGAACAATATGTAGCATTTGATATTTTTTCCATCCACACTATGATTTATTATTGGCATACTAGTTTATTTCACCAACTTATTAGCCACACTTTCAGCCAACTTATCAGCACAACTAAATTTAAGTATTTAGTTGGTCAAATATATGATATAGTAAGATTCATTCTAACTAAATTAGATACTTCCACAAATTTTTCAACTAAAGTTCCTGGCTAAAAATATATGGAGCACCACTTTGAGTCCAATTCACCAAAAAAATAGAATTATTTGAAAAACTTGAAGTTTCAATAACTCCTGCTAATGCAAATAATATTTTAAGAAAATATAAAAATACATTTTGTAGATCCATAAGTGTAGTTTTCAAAAATATATATATTTTAATAGTTTAATTATTATTTATATTTATATATATTTTTTAAATTTTTACTAAAAGTAGGGTATCGGCACTAAATATTAGGTTGATTGCCATGCCAAGGAAAAATAATAAAACTTATTAAAAAAAATTGAAAAAATATGATGCACTAGATAAAGGAATCAACCACTTTTTAGTGATTCAAGTTTAAAAGTTGGATCAGCGTGGGTCATTTCCTTTATAAAGTGTGACACAGCTTTGTGTTTTAAACCTCTATTGGTTTGAGATTATGTTTAATTCACCAATGTTTTTTTTTATTGATTTGAAAATAGGTTTAATTCACCAATGAAAATATATTTTTTGGTTTGGAAATATTTTTCAATCACCTACAAATATATTTTATTTGTTTGAGCATAGCTATAATTAACCAATAGAAATATCTTGTTGGTTTGAAAACATGTTTAATTCACCAATAGAAATATTTTATTGGTTTGAAAATAGGTTTTAATCGCTAATGAAAATATTTTATTGGTTTTAAAAAGAATGCAATTCACTAGGATTTTCCATAGACTTCTAGTGATTACAAAAGTTTCACCAATTGCAGTTATTTTTTCCTCAAAAACAAAAAAAATTGCCAAAAAATTAATATTTTATCAGGAAGTATACAATATTTTCAAGGATTTTACACCTTCGCCAAGGGGGGGGGTTCTTAAATTTATCCCTACTATTTCCTTATGTTATTTGCATTTTTTTATTTCATATGATGGATGCATTATGATGTTTTATGTATTTTATATGATTATGTGATGATTCTATATGTTATTATGCATTATAGATGCCTAATGTATTTTTTATACTTATACACTTAATCGTTATGATGTTATGGTTGTATTATGATTATTATGTGATGATTATGGATGCAATGATATATGCAATGCTATGTATGAATTCTATTCATGTTATGCAAATTTAATGTATTTGCAACATGATGTATGGTTTTTATGTTATGTAAATTTTATTTATATACAACATGATGTATGCTTAAGTAATTATGTATTCAAGATGATATGATATGATATGATGATGACATGCAATGCCTATGTGGATACATAAATGATTCCTATAATGAAATTCTATCAACATTTTGTATTTTCTTATGCAATATGGATGAACTAATATGTTTATGATAGTGCCTACATGCTTCTAACATGATTATGTATGCATGATATTTTTGTATTGCACAAGACACCATCAAGATGTGGATAGAAGAAGTGTTTGTGTGGAGTTAGTGGAGACAAAGAAAGATTGATATTTTGAAGACGATATGCTAGGCTATGCATGTAATCATCATTTGGCATTAAAAGTTTGAAAAATGGACAATAAACACCATGGTATGACATAGACCAAGGTATGCAAACTTATCCACTTTTAAAAAAGATAGATAACAAACAAGGAATTCCATGACTCATACTAGGAAAATGGTTTCCCCAGTATTTTTCTCAAGAAAACAACAAAAAATAATTTAAAGAAAATAAAGTCATGAGACATAATCACTCCTGTAAATCCTTCTTGGAACATCCCCAAGGTGGCTAATAACATGACTTAAAATAAAATAAAAAAATAAAAGATAAACTGGACCAAAAAATACAACAACCATTTAGATTGGTTTCCAATATTTGTTTGCTAATAGGATTTGATGAGATTTGTTGATTGATTGATTGATGGGTTGATGGATTGACAATTTCTAGTTTTAGGAGAGGAAACATGTCATATAAGACGTCTAGTCTGGTTTCAATCATGCAACCACTTTTATAAGGAAAATAATGACAATGTCTAATTTCAAGAGGGACACATCTTATATAAGACAAATGGTAGGATCTGGTCTAGTTTATAGAAATGACGTAAGTCGTATAAGAAGTTGATTCTAGTTTCAAAAATGTCACCTCTTATATAAGATCATTGATTTAATTTTTTTATGTTTGATTGATTAGGCAATTGACCGATTTGGTTTGAATACTATTTG
>CM021100.1:491654756-491679208 GCA_007115665.2 Sequoiadendron giganteum | reverse complement strand
GCATTTGTTGGATTTTGGATTGGATTCATTGGAGGATTGAAGAAAATTGAGGAAATCTTTGAAGGAGGCTTGCATCAGAAATTCATCTCTTCCTGTAGCTTCTTGTACCAGGTTTTCCTCTTTGTGTTTTATTGTTCTTGATTGTTTTCTTTAAAATAGTAATGATTAAAGATTTGTTTGTTAAATCTGTTTTAGAAAATAAATTTGATATTAGAAGAAAAGAATTAAACAAATTTACAACCTTTGCTTGTGAAAATTCTTGAGTGAAAATTGTGAAAACCTTAGTTGAATTTAAATTATTTGGAGAAATTGATTTTATTGTTATTGAAATTAAACATAGAGATTGAACAAGGCATTTAGAATGTTTTTAGAAAATGAAACCCTCTGTTATTATTAAAAATCGGATTTTAAAATCTACAGTATAGTTATATTTTCATGGTAAAATGGTCAGATTGCGTCACCTATAACTTTACTTTCACAAACTGAGTTTTCAAGAAATTTAAAGGGTTTTTGCATTTTGATATTTTCTTAACCCTGTCCAAAAATCGCAAATACCCAGATCGTAGTTTTTGAGTTATGCTTGAAACATGAGACTACTGTTAAATTATTTTCCCATGGCTGTTCTGAAAATAAAATAATAATAAATTGATATTTATAAATATTAATATTTTATGTATTGTTATTATAATATTAAAATATTATTTAATAATATTTTATATTATAATTTATAATACTAAATTATTATATTTATTTATATTATTTTAAATAAATTTTTTATATTAGATTAGTGGAATTAAAATTATAAACATATGGGAAAATTATTGTTTATTTTAAAATGGCATGTTAAAGTTTAATTGAAGGAGTTAAATATTTGATTTAAAGAATGCATAATTTAAAATTGAATTGTGAAATTTAAATCCATATGTAAAAGGTCCAATTATTAATTTGATTTAATTGAAAAAATATATTTATATTTTGAAATATTGATGATAAAGGATATTTTATTTTGAATTAATCAATTTGATATTCTGCAAAGGATAGAAGATATGTTAATGATTAAATATATTTAAATATATTAACTTATATTTAGTATATATATAGTGAAGGTATATATCCATTTGAGAGAATAAATAATATTTTATCTTATATTATTCTGTTTTTTTTGCAAATTGGGTATTATTAATGTTCTAAAAGAAATAATTAGTATGTGTAGAAAATGTATAGAGAAAGATATTTAAATATATTGAAGAATTATAGAAATATTTATATTTAAATGTTTGTTTTAATTAATGAGATTTAATTTGAAACCATATGAATGCGTGGTCCAATAGATAAGCCAAAAGATGTTTTTATACATTGATGAAATTGCATGTTTTAAATGGATAGTTGATGAGACATAGACTCCGGATAGAAAATTGGAAAAGATTGGTTGCAATAGTGTTAGGTTGCATTAGAAGTAAATTTAGGAACTAACTATATTGAAAAAGGCAAATAGTTATTATGTTTTATTTAGTTCCATAGAGTAATCTAGTCATTGTGAATGGAATATTAATGGTGTCTATATAATATGGAGCATATATATATATATATATATTCAGTGTAAAATTCATTATCGTATTTTATTTTAAATGAGATGCATGCAATGTATTATTGAATAGAGATTTAAAATGGATTGATTAGTGTATATGGAAAATGGATAGAGAAACAATATGTTATTATATTAAAATGATTGAATGTGTTAAATAGAAAATTGAATGAGATGTAAGATTTGGTTAGGAAATGGAAAGAGTTTACTTGCATGGATTTGTGTCGATTTAAAAGTAAATTAAGAAGTTGTTTTATTGATGAAGCAATCAATTATGTTATTTATTAATTTCTATTTAGATTAATTGAATCATTGTGATTGGATTATGAAAGAGATATGGATTTAGTATATCCAAAAGTAGTATGTTCCTCATGCTTATCTTAAAGGATTTAATTCTTTGTATTCAGTAAAGGGAAGTAAGTTTAATTGTTTTAGATTTCCAGTAATGAAAAGGGAAATAGGGGTTATGATTATTTTAGATGATCTACTTATCATGTCTTTGACTTTGTCAACACTACCTATTGAATAAGTATGGATTTAGGAAATCCAAATATTAGATTTGATTGATGACTTGAATGCTTTTGTTGCTATGTCGTCAAGTTGCATTGTTGGTTTTGGGATTTAGTGTCAGTCTTAAATTATAAGTCTTCCAGAAGAACTTTGAGGATAAGGGTTGTTGAATCTTTATGCCATCCAGTTGTTTTCCCTTGGGTAGTGCATATTCAGTTTTACCCGGTTTTCACGAATGGGGATGTTTGCACCTCCTTGGTTAGGAGCGGATTATGGGATCCGTATCTCCTTGTATGGAGTGACCTTGTTATGTAGTTTTATCTTGTTGCCTCCTGTGAAAGGAGTGGACTATGTGTTGTTTCCTCCAAGATGTTTGGAGTGAGATCTTTTGTACCTCCTGTGAAAGGAGTGGACTATGTGATTGTTGCCTCCAAGATGTTTGGAGTGAGTTTCTATTATTTGTATCCTCCTTGTGTTGGAGTGGATTATGATGCCTAGTTGATATGCACTTGTGGTTCCCTTGGTGGATTGTTTGGATGTGTGTTGTCGAATAGAAGAGTGGCTTCTGTTAGGCACCAGAGCCCAAAGAGGTAAACTGGATAACCTTCAGGAGTGATTTAAACAAGTGATAATTAAAATAATGTACTTAGAAGATTAGGACTAACTTCTCACATTAATCAAAATAATTTAATCCTCACTCATAGACACAAGGGCTCGTTTAGACTTGGGATGAGTGAGAAGGCTTGGAATGGCAAGATCAACTATCTAGTTCTTGCGAGAGGTAGTTGATTCCGCATGAGTGAGTATGAGTGTCGGGATTCGGTTGAGGCCACCAGGATTACTTGTGTCGGAGCCTATGAAGAATGCCCAAAGGAGATCTCATGACAAACCTTGCGATGACACTCTATCTATGACAACTGTTGTTAATTGTTTTATGTGTATGGTTCTGTGAGCATACTTGATTATTATTATGTCTGGAAGCAATGTGACCTATGTCAGTGATGTTGGAGTTGTACTTGTATTGTACTTGATTTGTACTTATGTTGTACTTGAGTTGTACTTGATTCGTACTTGTATGGTGAATGAGTTGTACTTGTTAATTCATTTGGTTGGTTATAACAGTATGAGTCAGTTTGAGTCTGTCTTTGGTTAGTGGTTGTAGATCTTAGTCCATGTTACTTGGTTACTATCTCCTAGCATGGGGGGTGGGCCTTTGGGTACCACATTGGTTGGGTGGAACATACACCAAAACCGTTGGGTCCCCATCGATCTTCAGTACTTGGCGGCGAGACATCCAGATGGACAGCTCGCGGTTCTTGTTGTATTATCTTGCATTGTAATATTTTAACTTGTATAAGTTATTTTATCCCTCTTATGTTTATGAGGTGGAATTTTTGTAATTGTAATCTTTTGTACTACTACCTCATTCTGGGAATGAGTGATGTAACTATTGGTTTAAAATAATGTTTATGAGATTGTATCTCGGTTGATTATCTTTTTATGTTATGTGATATTCTTATGATGTATGATGGTGATTTCATAAAGTTCATAAGGCTATGGTTATATGTAATATGTATATGTGGGTTTAAGTAATCCTAACCTTGTAGCTTTAGAGGTTGTTGTTAACTAGTAAGTGAATGTGTATGTTAAATGCACTTTATAAAAGAAAAAAAAATTAGTTCACTTAAGATGTTAATTGCAACTTCCTTTAAGGTTACTTGGCGGGGCATTACAACGTGGGTTTTATTTTTATAGAAAGGGTTTTTTTTTTAAATAGAATAATAATTTATTATTATATTTCAAGAATATTATAATATTAATATTTATTATATTGATATTTAATATTATAATATATAATATTATATTCTTATGCAAATTATTCAAGTGATTATATCCATTTTAAAAGTTGATTTCTTGAAGGCATGATGTAAGATTAATTGAAGAAATTAAAATATGATGTTCTTAAACAAATTGTTGAATTTATTTTCAAATATTATTTTTTTGGAAAGACAAATTAGATTTGAAGATTTCATGTTTGAATAATGAGGCCCTTGGCCTTAAAATGATTTATACTTGTAAGGACGTGTTTAATATTGTAATTACTCGATGTTTCATTTTGCAAAGGGGATATTGTTATCTTAAAATGAAATATTTGAATTGAAGGTGTAAATGTTATTTTATTGTTAATTATGAGCAATTAGGAAATTAAATATTGAGTCTTAATTTAAAAGACGTGTGTTAATTCAGATTATTAAATTTAATAGAGTACTGAATGTGATGAGGAAATGGGTTTAGTGAACCCAAAGTAGAATTTAAATTCTCGTCTCCTTGCTCGCCTTGATTGTGAATATTCCCTTTGTGTTCTTGTTTGGGAAATGGGTCAAGTGCCTTAAATATGTAAGTCTTCTAGAAGACCCTAGAGGTTGGGGGTTGTCATCTTATGATGTCGACTATTTGTTTATTCCCTTGGGTAGTGCATGAGAAGTTATTTGTTATTACTTGGTTTCTATGAACAGGAATGTATTGTACCTCCTGAGAAAGGAGTGGATTATGTTATTGTGCCTCCTTGTCAAGAGTGGTTTTGTTATTGTTGTTACCTCCAGTGTTTGGAGATGGGTTTATCTTATGTCACCTCCTGAGAAAGGAGTGGACATGTTATCTTGGTTGTTGCACTTTTTTACCCTTGGTGTTTGGATGGTATGTGTGTTGTCAAGTAGAAGAGTGGCTTCTGTAGGGGCTAGAGCCTGGAAGAGGTAAACTGGGTAACTTATGGAGGTGGTTTAATCAAGTGATAACTAGAACAAAACTTAGAATATTAGTTGGTACTTCTCACTAATGAAGATAATTATGCCTCACTCATAGACACAAGGGCTTCTTTAGACTTGGGATGGGTGGGAAGGCCTGGAATGGCAAGATCATCTATCTTGTCTGTATGAGAGATATGTGATCCTGCATTAGTAAGTATGAGGGCCGGGGATTGGTAGAGGCCACCAAGATAACCCATTATGGGGTCGAAGCCTAGGAAGATCCACAGTGGGTAACTCATGATGAGCTGTGTGATGACACTCTATCTAGGACAACAGTTGGTACTTGTTTAGGGTATGGTTTCCTTAACATACCTGATGTGACCATAGTTGGTATTCGATTATTATGTGTATGGTTCTCTTAACATACTTGTTCTGCTTTATTTCTGGAAGCAATGTGGCCATGTAGAGTGGTACTTGTGTGGTACTTGTGATGCTCTTGAGTTGCACTTATGTTGTACATATGTGGTATATGAGTTGTACTTGTGTTGTACATGTGATCAGTGGATTCAGTTGTGTTAATTTGTGTCTAGTGGTAGATGGTCTTGGTTAGGGTTCCTTGTTACTATCTCCTAGCACGGGGGGTGGGCCTTTTCGTTCCACTTGGTTGGGTGGCGTGCACCTAAATCCGTTGGGTTCTTTCTTCATGTTCTTGTGGATGAGACTTCCAGTTGGAGAGCTCATTGGATTCAATTTTAGTTCTTGCATTGTTTCATTTCAGTTGGATCTCGTATTTTACCCTGCATCTGTTATCGAGGTGGAAGTTGTAACTATAACCTAATTTATTGGACTTGCCTCATTCGGAGAATGAGAGTTGTAATTGTAATATTTAATTGTGGATAAATGAGTTTTAAAGTTATCTAGTGTGCTTGATGTATTTATTTTAATTGGAATGTATGTGTTTAATTATTGCCTAAATAATTGTCATGGTTTATATTCATGTTGTTGTTGTGGGTTGTTAAGTAGATTCAGTCTCGTAACCTTAGGGGATGGTTGCATTGGGAAGCGAACTTGTATATTAATCATACTTAAACAAAAAAGAAAAATTAGCATGTTTAAGTAGTTGTTTGCAACGTCCTCTAGGGTTGTGTGGTGGGGCATTACAGGAACTTGGAGAACAAGTCAACAAAAAATTAGAAATCAATAAAATTTTAAAAAATCCTAGCAAGAGTGACAAAGTTTAGTGGTTTTTTTCAAGTTGATGGCAACTTTATTTTTTCATTTGTATTACTTTATTTTAGAAAATTTGCATGCAAATATTTCATAAATAGACAATATTTAATCTCTTAAAGGAAAAAAAAATGATTTTTCTAAGTTGATTAAATATTTCATTCTATTATTTTATTCCATTTACATTAGTTGTATAATTTCAATAGATATTGTAAACACAAAATTATTATTTACTATAACGAATACCAAAGAATAACACAAACATTTATTTTATTACCAATAAATTACAATGTTACATTATTACATAGCTTTTTAAAGATGATTAGAGAATTCAAGCTCTTATTTTGTATAAATGACACATGTCACTTTATATCAGACAAAATTGATTCCAAGTTGATGGGCCACTAGCTACTTTTGTTGCTGGTGACAATACAAACCATATGCTCAAACCACATGGCTTGTCGACCATGGTTTGGATCTTGGGATCTTGAATATGGTTCTACATTTATCATATTCTCAATACAATACACTCAATAATTCAGAACATTGGACTCAATAATAAATCATTTAACCTTCTATAAATGATTTTAGTTGTGCCCACTATCCCTATTTATGAGCCACCAATACCACTACCATCCTCGTCCATGTTTACTCATGAGTCATGTGAGGTTCGGTATAATGATTTTTGCACAAACCAAAAAACTAACTTAACCATGCAACTTAAGTCTTACATTTACAATTACAATGTTTATTTTATTTGGAATTTGGATAAATCCAAACTATACCTCACACTGTAAGTTGTCAAAATCGCCACTAAAATGATATGAAATCATTACAAATCTTGTTTCAATTGATCATTGGATTAATGGCATAATCATATATAGTATTTCATGTAGTTTTCAATATCAAAATATCCAATCGATCTCTTCAGATGTACATATGAAATTTATTTGCAGTACTAAAACCACACTTTCTTCAAAGAAAGACATTCTCGGAGATATGTGAAAAATTTATTAAAAAGATATAAATCAATAAAAAGAAAGCACATTCCATGTTCCATACTTTCTACCATTTTTTAGTATCAAGCGATCAATTCAAACATTTTTCTCACTTTTGATTAGAAGAGTAACCTAATTTTGAATATTTTAAAGATTTCCCAAGTACATATGACATTAATCCATAGTATCACATACACATTTTGTTCACTGAAAGACTATATGGTGGATATAGGGAAATCAATAAAAATATTTAAAATTAAATGAAAGGTAGAGTACTTCAAGGCATATGTACTTTGGATGTACATATGGCATTAATCTGTGGTACCACAACCATATTTTCTTTAATGAAATAAAATCTGGTAGATATGCAGAAATCGGTAAAAATATTGAGAGTTAAATGGAAAGTAAAGTACTTCAAAGCATTAAAAAGAGAAATAAATGACTTATTGTAGATTAATCATTTTCTATCAATGTCCAGTAATAAGTCACAATAAATTTCACTCACTTATGATCAAAACTATATGTTGATAATTACTATTAGTTTTAAAAGCCATAGTTTTATATTGAACGAAGAAAAAAGGATTTACAAGAATGGAGACACAAAAAGTATTTTAATTTAAGTAGTTGAAGGTTGAAGTACATACTACATAGCCATCCTAGAAAAAAAGCCACTAACTATGACAAAAAACTAGTCACAAAATACATATTACAAGAACTATTACATTATACAATAAAATATAGACACAATTCACTACTAAAAATATATCTAACAATAGCAAAGGCCCTCAATCGGGTGTTTGAGAAAAAGGTGAATTCAATTTAACAAAGTAACAACAAAGAAGAAAAGGGAATCATCCAAACTTTCCTCCAAAACTCCAGACTCTTTAATGATTCATTTTTTCATACCACATAGCAAACCACATCTCATATTAACAAGGGCAAGAGCCCGCATTGTAGAAGCATTCAATTCCACTTTATATAATATTCCACCAATAGGTGTTAACCCACTTTAAAAATTGTAATGCCTAGTGCCAACTTCAATGAAGAAATAAAATTAATGAAAGGCTACAAATAATGTATTGCCAATGTCTTCACCAAATCTTTATCGAGAAAAATGTACATGCAATTGGACAAGAAATATAAAGTTACTTTAGAATGTAGATCACGAGGGTTTTTCTCAAGCCATTCCCTACCCATAATTATTCTTATAGTATCCTAAACCTACACACAAGGAATTGTAAAAAACATACCCAGCTTTTCTCTATCGTATGCATGATCGATTCTTTTCTCCTAAAAACATTTGGGTAGAATGACATGCCATGAAGAATCCATATCACAATTAAATTCAGAAAAGAGAACAAAGAAAGAAAACCCAAATATATTATAAATGATATGAAGAACATCAAGTTGGTGAAGTATATATAGAAGTTAGAATGAATACAATCACATCAAATACTCAACACTTAACATTTAATTCACCACTTGATGTGACAATATTATTCTGAAAAAAATGAGTCATAAACGTCAACCATTTTTTAAAAAAATCTAATGGTTCTGGAATTATTCAGAAGGTTTGAATTCATAAGTCTAGTGCTTCAGATATTTTCTTCCAGAATGAATCTACCGTCATCCATCTTACAATAATTGTTGATCTTTGATGAACTTAGTGCTAAACATTGATTCCTTTTAGACCATTAAACATGAGATGAAGCTAGGTCCCACTGAGGAAAGATCTCATAATCTTGCATTACCACATAAAACTAATGATATCACCTTCTTAGTAGTGGAGGCCTGCAGGAGTCACCCGATAGTTAATCGCCGATCTCAACCATTGATTTTCGTGAGCAAATATTTGTCACCTAACTTTGATAATCCATGGAACTGATAATCGTCTAGGTTGAGGTGTTGATCACAATGATGACTCCAAAGGCTTAAGTCATAACTTAAGAAACCTTCAATTATTTGTAG
Source organism: Sequoiadendron giganteum (assembly GCA_007115665.2). Lineage (NCBI taxonomy): Eukaryota > Viridiplantae > Streptophyta > Pinopsida > Cupressales > Cupressaceae > Sequoiadendron > Sequoiadendron giganteum. The sequence continues at coordinate 491,670,173 of CM021100.1, read as the reverse complement.
CCAATCAAGAATAAAATATTATTTTTGAGTTCATGACTGTAAGTGATTTAATAAGTAATAAAATTTCAACCATTTATTTTTGGAAATCTAATGGTTCTATTGTTATTCCGGAGGCTTGAATTCGCAAGCTTCAATAATGAAACTACAATCATCCATAAAGAAATCATCGAATGATCGTGGGTTATATTGATGTGTGCTGACATCTAGCTTTAGACATAATGAATATGTTGAAACTTGTCCCCAATCTTGACACTTTATGAAGGAATTTGGATTTATGGAAAATTGGTCCTAGAATAGAACAATATGTAGATCCAAACACTTTATGAAGGAATTTGGATGAATGGAAAATTGATCCCATAATAGAACAATATGTAGCATTTGATATTTTTTCCATCCACACTATGATTTATTATTGGCATACTAGTTTATTTCACCAACTTATTAGCCACACTTTCAGCCAACTTATCAGCACAACTAAATTTAAGTATTTAGTTGGTCAAATATATGATATAGTAAGATTCATTCTAACTAAATTAGATACTTCCACAAATTTTTCAACTAAAGTTCCTGGCTAAAAATATATGGAGCACCACTTTGAGTCCAATTCACCAAAAAAATAGAATTATTTGAAAAACTTGAAGTTTCAATAACTCCTGCTAATGCAAATAATATTTTAAGAAAATATAAAAATACATTTTGTAGATCCATAAGTGTAGTTTTCAAAAATATATATATTTTAATAGTTTAATTATTATTTATATTTATATATATTTTTTAAATTTTTACTAAAAGTAGGGTATCGGCACTAAATATTAGGTTGATTGCCATGCCAAGGAAAAATAATAAAACTTATTAAAAAAAATTGAAAAAATATGATGCACTAGATAAAGGAATCAACCACTTTTTAGTGATTCAAGTTTAAAAGTTGGATCAGCGTGGGTCATTTCCTTTATAAAGTGTGACACAGCTTTGTGTTTTAAACCTCTATTGGTTTGAGATTATGTTTAATTCACCAATGTTTTTTTTTATTGATTTGAAAATAGGTTTAATTCACCAATGAAAATATATTTTTTGGTTTGGAAATATTTTTCAATCACCTACAAATATATTTTATTTGTTTGAGCATAGCTATAATTAACCAATAGAAATATCTTGTTGGTTTGAAAACATGTTTAATTCACCAATAGAAATATTTTATTGGTTTGAAAATAGGTTTTAATCGCTAATGAAAATATTTTATTGGTTTTAAAAAGAATGCAATTCACTAGGATTTTCCATAGACTTCTAGTGATTACAAAAGTTTCACCAATTGCAGTTATTTTTTCCTCAAAAACAAAAAAAATTGCCAAAAAATTAATATTTTATCAGGAAGTATACAATATTTTCAAGGATTTTACACCTTCGCCAAGGGGGGGGGTTCTTAAATTTATCCCTACTATTTCCTTATGTTATTTGCATTTTTTTATTTCATATGATGGATGCATTATGATGTTTTATGTATTTTATATGATTATGTGATGATTCTATATGTTATTATGCATTATAGATGCCTAATGTATTTTTTATACTTATACACTTAATCGTTATGATGTTATGGTTGTATTATGATTATTATGTGATGATTATGGATGCAATGATATATGCAATGCTATGTATGAATTCTATTCATGTTATGCAAATTTAATGTATTTGCAACATGATGTATGGTTTTTATGTTATGTAAATTTTATTTATATACAACATGATGTATGCTTAAGTAATTATGTATTCAAGATGATATGATATGATATGATGATGACATGCAATGCCTATGTGGATACATAAATGATTCCTATAATGAAATTCTATCAACATTTTGTATTTTCTTATGCAATATGGATGAACTAATATGTTTATGATAGTGCCTACATGCTTCTAACATGATTATGTATGCATGATATTTTTGTATTGCACAAGACACCATCAAGATGTGGATAGAAGAAGTGTTTGTGTGGAGTTAGTGGAGACAAAGAAAGATTGATATTTTGAAGACGATATGCTAGGCTATGCATGTAATCATCATTTGGCATTAAAAGTTTGAAAAATGGACAATAAACACCATGGTATGACATAGACCAAGGTATGCAAACTTATCCACTTTTAAAAAAGATAGATAACAAACAAGGAATTCCATGACTCATACTAGGAAAATGGTTTCCCCAGTATTTTTCTCAAGAAAACAACAAAAAATAATTTAAAGAAAATAAAGTCATGAGACATAATCACTCCTGTAAATCCTTCTTGGAACATCCCCAAGGTGGCTAATAACATGACTTAAAATAAAATAAAAAAATAAAAGATAAACTGGACCAAAAAATACAACAACCATTTAGATTGGTTTCCAATATTTGTTTGCTAATAGGATTTGATGAGATTTGTTGATTGATTGATTGATGGGTTGATGGATTGACAATTTCTAGTTTTAGGAGAGGAAACATGTCATATAAGACGTCTAGTCTGGTTTCAATCATGCAACCACTTTTATAAGGAAAATAATGACAATGTCTAATTTCAAGAGGGACACATCTTATATAAGACAAATGGTAGGATCTGGTCTAGTTTATAGAAATGACGTAAGTCGTATAAGAAGTTGATTCTAGTTTCAAAAATGTCACCTCTTATATAAGATCATTGATTTAATTTTTTTATGTTTGATTGATTAGGCAATTGACCGATTTGGTTTGAATACTATTTGAATAATTAGTCTGTTGGTTCATGATTTGATTAAGACTTAGATAGTTACTTGTGTGTGATCAAAGTGTCTGATTGATTATGCTACAAATAGTGACTGACTTGAAAAACTCTAAAGGATTGAATTAGTGCCTCAGGGGTTTCACAAAGATGGCCTTTCCTACATAGCAATGCACAAATACATTATAGTTCAACTTTATGTGACCATAGATAATTTTATTATTCATGATGATTGAATTTATTTGACAGGCCCTAAAGGAATGACTTAGTATGTCAAGGGCTCATCAATTGATGGACTTGCCTATGTTATACATAGTGGAAATCTAGTTCGATGAACTTTGACCAACATGACTTGACACTGAATTTGTTTTTGAGATTTTGAAGGTTATTTGGACCGCTTTAGATTTTTGGAATATTTTAATGTTTTTGAAGTTTTAACATGTTTTTTGATATTTTTAGATTTTTGAGGTTTTCTAATTTTTTGGATTTTTGATATAGTGACCTTTGATACCAAGTCTACAATCCATTCAAGACATGAGAAAAGTACATGCCCCTAGTTAGGTATAGGATCAATTTATTAGGGATGTGATCAAATAATCCTTATTATGGATGGATATGGAAGGTGAATACATGTGAAATATCAATTACTATAGGCTATGGGAAGGACAACAAAATGTTATTATGGATGATGTGAGAAAGTGTGAAGGTGAATTTGTTATGATGGTAGATGATGGAGACAAGACCAATTATGCATGGCAATTGTTCACCTTCTAGAGTTGAAAGCTAATATCCACCAGACCCATATACTGCCATTACAATGTATGTACCCAAATAATTAAGCTCAAATTTGGATGACCATGTTGGACAAAGGGATATAATCTAAATGAAGGGTGTGAATGATGGATGCATAGGGTGACTAATATGGCGAATGAAGGGAGCTAGGGTATGATTCCTATTGTGCAAACTACATGGGCCATCAGGATTCATATGAAAAGGATCTTGGGTGACCACTAAGTTATAGTACTTTAAGGGGTCATCATCAAAGGTCCATTGAAGAACATCACCAAGGGAGATGGAGTGATATGATGGATGCGAATATATGGATGGATTTAATAAAGTGTATGGATTGAGTGAATGTGATGAGGATGGAGACTTTGGATCAAAGAGATTTTTTGTTGACATTCTGATTTGATAGATGGACCCAGTTATTTTTTATGAAGAGGCATAATTGGATATCAATTTTTTCTTACTTTCATTCTTGGCTTTTATTTTTATCTTCTATCTTCCCAATATCTTTTGATTTTGACTAGAGGAATTTTCTTAATATTTATTTCTTTGTATTCTTTCTTTTGATTCTAGATCTCCTTTTGAAGAAGAAAGTTTCTCCTTTGATTCTTGAGCTTTATCCTTGTTATTTTCTTGAGGTGCTATTTGTTGGTCCATATTTATGAGGTGGGGGGGTATGAGTGAGATGGATGATTTGAATGAAGTGGATGAGATTGATGAGATATATGAGATAGGTGAGGTGACAAGAATGTGTTGTTCATTAAATAGAATGGTGATACACTCAATGGATTCTCTGGGACTAGCCTTTTTGGCATTGTTAACATCAAAGGAAGCTTGCAAACCCTTAACGAGTTGGGAAGAAGGCTTAGTAGATGCAATGGTAGGGGATGCATACCCTAACCCAGGATGGTCAAAATGGAAGGAAAATAGTAATGAGATGAAGATGGATGATCTTGAATAGGATCATGAGCATATATGGAAAAGATATAGGTTTCATCGGGATCCTAAAACGTGTCAATCTAGACAGAACCATCTACTTACTTATTTTCACAAATATTTGAAGTGAACTTAACATCATTCTTGCAAGCCTGGATATCATTAACAATATTAACATTTTCACATATGGATGAATTCTTAGCACAAAATTAATTTTCCATACAATAGTCTCCACATCCCATGTCATGGATCTAGATCTTGGTTTTAGAAGGTGCATTGAACGAAGTAGACAATTTCACCACGGAAGATGGATCAATGTAATGTGATGAGATGGATGAATCTTGTTGATTAATAGGCACTTGAAATTAAGTAATCCCTTGCAAATTATTAAAGTATTAGAAAGGATCAAGATCAGTAGTTATTGTGATTTCAATGACAATTTGGGGAAACTTTTAAGCATTGATGGTTTGTGGATAAGATGAACTTCATAGAATGAATCCATGGTCACTCAAGAGGATGTTATAGGGGAGATCTAGGTTGAATAATTGGAATGTGGTATCCAATATAGTGGGCCCAACTCTGATAGGTAGCAATATAACACCCTTGGAAGAGAGTGATGCATCATCGGAGGCCTTTATGATAATGCTCTTTGAGGAATCCACACAAGTGTCAAAGAAACCTAATTTCATAACCAATTATTGTACAAAAAATCAAGCTCCACCATCTACCATGAATCATCTAATTTATTTTTTATTAAGGTAGACTTCTAGGTGCAAAGGGTCATTGTGGTTGGATTTTTGTGATGACAAGTCTTGGTTAGGAAAGGTGACCTGATGAGTGTTGGATAATTATCCAACCATTTTATTGAATCAGTTGACATCAAGGTCGGTAGGCATAAAATTGTATTGCAACACTTTCTTAAGAATAGCTTTGTGTTTAGGAGATATGAAAACTAACTCAAGGATAGATATCTAAGTAGGTGTCTTCCCGAGGTTCTCTAAGAGGTGATATTGGGATATTTGTTGTTGTTTAGGTGGAGCACCTTGTATGATCACCTTTGTTCATCATATTATGGCAACACATTCTAGTGGCTTCTTGATGGTAATGGTATTAGCATGGTTATCCAAGACTCAAATATTATTTATAGTATAGTCATAGGCAACATGCATGAAGTTAGCTTGATCATTGGTATTTATAATTGAACTAGAGACTTTCCCTATCCCATGATCATGCAAAGTATTCTTAAAAATGGTATGGTAACTATTGGAGGCCAGTTGTTGGTTTTTTACCTTTATGATGTCATTTTCAATGAGGTCTTGGATTATGTTCTTAAGTTTTTTATAGGACAAATTTTTATGTCCTTTAGTATGGTGATAGTCACAGAAGGAATTATCATCCCACCATGATGGTTTAAACTGACCTGTATCATAATGCTTTACCTTATGAAGTTGGGGGACCTTAGACTACAAAATTTGTTTCAAGACAAATTCAATTGGTTCCCATAAGGGAGTGTATTTAAATTTTGGTGGGAAATTTATTTGAGGTGCATGTCCTTGGTTGTTTTGGATGGTGTTTTTTGTTTTCTCAAGGACATGTGGTGAATAATTTGATGCATTAAGTCCTCTAAGGGTGATTGTGGGATGAATTTGGTGTATTTCCTTTGCCTCTAAAACTCTATAATTTGTATTGGTAGCCCAATACTTGTTTTTATCATTTGAGGTACTTTGGGTGTTCTATTTTTTCTTGAGAGTTTTAAGTTCCCCTTTTACAATCAATTTATTTTTTATGGTAATGCCTTTCTCCACAATTTTATTGAATATAGTGCAATAATGGACTTGTAATTGGTATTTTAGTTTTGTGACCAAGTTTTTAACGAATATGAAAGCCCTTTCTTTCTCAAGTATCTCAAAATTAAATCAACCAGCCAAAATTCTCCATCTTTGAAAAACGATATAAATGACTCATCTCTCTCTTGTTTTGTATGACACTTGATGTGGCTATGGTCACTTAATTTAAATGTTATAAGAAAAATGTGTCACAAATTGATCGGCTAGTTTATCCTACGTTTGTATGCTTGTAGATAAGTGGGAAAACCATTCGAGTGTTTGTCTTATGAGAATCCTTGGCAATAATCTCATGAGGTGTGTATGTTCAGATGCGATGTCTATGCATGCCATTTTAAATTCCTTCACATTTTAAATTGGGCTCCCCTTTCCTCCATAGTTCGTAAAATTTGGAGTAAGATGATAGTGAGGAAATGGAGGCATGTATAAGCTCTTGTAAAAATGGTATGGACATAACTCTCATGTTGAATAAGTTTTTTTTGTTGGTATTTGCATGATGATGACTTGTCCTTGTAGTGTAAGAATTTGATTTGTCAGGACATCAAATTAATTCAATGTTGTGTCCATTGTGTTTGTAATTGCATTATGATATGGTCCCATGTTTGAGTCTTGCAATCCAATATTTTGGGTGGATGAATTGGTGTTGGTCCCAAATGTGTGTGTTAGGTTTTGGTTTTGAATGTTATGAGTGAAGGACATAATTTGATTTCCTATATCCGTAGTCAAAATTGGAATATGGTTAATGTGTGGAGGACTCATATTTAATTGTATTTGTAGTGGTCTTGAACTTGTTTGACAATGTGGATTTTGGGTACCATATTCTTGAAAACATTCCCTTGTGTGTTGTTCTATAAGAGAATACTTGTAAAAGGACCTTGTGATGATGTATTAGTTTTTAATTTCAAATTGGTCTTTGGTGTGGTGTTTGTCTATTGCTTAGGTCCACTAATGTAAACCTTTCACATTTTTTTGTTTGACTTGTTTTTGCCCATTGAAAGGGGATTGGACGATGAAGCACCCATAGAATTATATGATGTGCCAAATGGCTAAATATTGTACTAGGGGTTTGTGTGATAGCTTGTGAGCCTTTTGTTCCAAATAGTGGAGCCACATTGCCCGTTGTGGTACTTTTTGATGTCCCTCCTAATGGAATGGTAGTATGTATTTATGGGATAGTTTTATTAGGAATAGATGCATTGTGTCCTTGGTTTTGTGTAGTCTGATTGATTGATCTTTCAACTAGTGTGTTAACATCAAAACCATGAGGTTTTTTAACTCCACTTTGTAATAATTTTTTTAGGAATCATTGTGGGTCTTGTGCTACCATCTCATCTGCAAACCATGCCACACTACAATATTGAGTTGTTGCCTCAATCTCTTCTTTAGTTAGAGCTATTTGGATGTCTTTTATTGTGAAAATTTATAAAGGATTGGGAAATGATGATCATGCCATAGGTGTCTCATTGGATGAAGACCTAAACTTCATGTTGCTAGTAGGACTAAAAAATGGGTCTTCATTGGTATAGTTCATTTCTTTTCTTTTCATTTATAATCTCATTTCGACCATATAAGACTTTAAAATTTGATGAATTCTATATGAAGTCTAATCATTACAATGGTGGGACTAGGACTAAGTATACAACTATGCTATGTTTTTTGGGTTTTCCAATTTATAATAAATTCCCAATAATGATGTACTTATGCCGAAGAATAATATATGAAGTGACAATAAACGAAGCTGAGATGTGGTAATGTCACTATGGTCCAAAATCTATGGTGTGACTAAGATTAAAGTATCAAAATGTGATTTTATGATGAAGGTTATGGTATGACCAAAGTTATGATGTGAAGACTAAGGTCTTTTATGGACCTAAGAAGAGACTACTAAACAAACTAAGATTGTCCAAAGTACTAAATCTAATTATCAAGACCTTAAAAAGGACAAAGACTAGAGTGATGATGATTGAAAAAGTGGATGCCAAACTAGACTCATGAGTTTAAAGGACAAACTCAAATAAAAAATATTGATTGATAAAGTGACAAGGTCAAGATAACCTAAATTTGTGAAAATGATCTAAACAAAAGTCTAATAAGCCTCCTAGTCTAGATTCTACAAAAGTGTATGCAACTAATGAGTGACCCAAGGTTTTAATAAAGGTGTATGCAACTAATGAAATGGTAACCTTAATGAAATTGAATGAAATGAATGATCTAAAATGATAAATTTTGTTATCTAATGAGATTATTACAATCAGGAATTGATCTAAAATAAGACCACACTATAATTTTCTATCAACTAGGAAATGTGGTTCATGGTCTATCAAATGTGTTTTATTGTCTTGCATATGTGGTGTATAAGTTTCAAAAAAAGTGGTGCTCTATTTTTTTGATTGCGGTTTACAGTTCGAAAGATGCGGTGAATAGTGTGTTTATCCCTAGTTTGAATGTTTTGGATTGATTTTTTGTCTTGGATTTTTGTGAAATGTGATTTAAAACACAATAAAAAATTTGAAAACAAGTCTGAGCTATTGAGTGATTTTTTTTTTGGAGTGTTATGTGCATGTTCAAGGTTTATTCATGTTGAAAATGAAGGTAAATTTGTAGCATAAAATTTTTAAAAATATGTGACTATAAATATAATTAAGTATTGTTTGTGAGAATTATTTGTGTATGATTAATCTATCTAAATAAATTTTATCATTTATAGAAATAGACACAAGATTGTAGAAGAATGACAAAACATAGAAGTGACACAACATATAAGTGCTTATATTATTTAACCTTACAATAATATTATGCACTTGCTGCAATAAATAGGAAATTATGAGCTTTGTAAACTCCTAAGAGTTGTCAATTACAAGAGAATAAAGATCCTCTCAGAAACCTACACCTAGATTTGGAAAGTAGAGTTCCTCCATGTAAACACAAGTCAAACAAAAGTGTTCCTAAAAGTTGGTGCCCCAAACTGAACATTTATCTGAACTTTGGTCAAGAAGATATCCTATAAAATCCACCCCAAAGTTGTCACCCAAGAATGGGCCCACTTAACTAGGCCTTGTAAATTTATTCTCATGTAAAAGGTCTAACTAAAAGATGCCAACTTGGGCGCCCGAGGTTGACCCAGGTCAATCTTTCTTAACAAAATCATATCTCTCCATCAATTTATGAAAACAATATGCATGATTGATCATCACAACCTAATTTAAAGTATCCACCTATTATCTGTAATGCAACTAAATTCATTAGTCAAGTCAGCTAGTATACAACTGAAAATAACTACATGCCCCTAAAGATAACTAAACCATAATTGAGTTGAACTAAATTAAACTGAATTGAATTGAATTGAGTTGAATTAAATTGAATTGAATTGAATTGAATTGAATTAAACTAAACGAAACTAAACTAAACTTATATTGGACTTATAATAGAGTGATAGTGCCACTTCACTCTTGTAATTATAAATCACTAATTTTTATGAACCTAGATATGCATTACTGAAGTGTTATCAATCCTCCAAACAATTAACTTAAAATAGGTGGGTTCCACCTTCCATGTGGGTGTTCCATGTTCTATTATTTAGAAACTCATCTTGGATGCCCCCACATGTTCCTATTATTTAGGAATAATTAAAAATGTCAATTTACATGTTCATTTCATTTGAATTTAATATCTTTCTAATCCTAGTTTTGGGAAACTCTTCCAAAGGACTTAGGAGATACATGAAATATGTTTAGGATTGCAATTAAATGGAATCCTATTCCTAAATATTCACACCATTTTACACATGTCTAATCACAATTTTAAAATACTTCACACACATAAAACACGTCCTATTTGTAAGGTCAATGGCTAATGGTAACAAATCATAGGCCAAAAACTTAAAATCTCCTTCGACGCAAGTGGAGGGACACCTTTAGGGGGTGTATGCAATATTGTATTTACAAGAGAGGATGGATAGGGGCCTCTAAGACTGGAAGGATGACCAACTCACCCTCTCATTGAAAAGCTACAAGTAAACAAGTAGCTTATGCCAAGAGAGGGATTTTTTTCTCATCTCAAGGGAGCCATATGATGAGTAAATTCAAGTTGTGATACTACACCTTTGCACTCAAAATGTAACCAATAAATAACTCAATCAATATGGGTGAGCCTCTAACTAATTGTATTCTAGTCATTTCTTGGGGACTTGACACCTCACATGTTTCCAAGAAGTCACTTAAGGCTTTAACCAAACCTACCTGGGTACTTAGAATACCATGTGGGTACTTCCCCTTTTGGATTGGCACTGCATCACAAAGGCTAACATTAGATTGTACTTGACTTTCATTCTACCCTTTTATATAGCAGCCCGAGGGAAAAACCACTTTGGGTCACCAATGAGTTCTCTATTAGGATGTGTCTCAACAATAGACCCTTCTAAAGGAGTATAGAAAAGCGGTACAAATACAATGATTTTGATCTCCAAGATCATATAAAAATGTTAGGAGAGATAATACACTTGTATTTTCTCACACTAGCAAATATTCATTAACCTTTGGAAAACAAAATGTGTCATGTGAAAATGAAAGTTTTTAGAAGTATTTTTTATTCCCAAGATCATATAACCTATGATTGAAGAGCATACACACCTTAAAACACAAAAAAAATTAAGATGCAAGACCCATCCTACCTAGACAAATCTATCTCAGTCCCTCTATTCCTCTGACACTACCTAGATAATTCTCCCTTCATCCCTCTATCCCTCTCTACCTCATTCCCACCACCCTATGTCTCTCTCATATTCCCTTTATTAAGATGCAAGACCCACCCTACCTAGACAAATCTCTCTCAGTCACTCTATACCTCCCACACTATGTAGATAATTCTCCATTCATCCCTCTCTACCTCATTCCCAACTCTCTCTCTCTCTCTCTCTATGTCCCCTCTCCCTCTCTCCCTCCCTTTGTGCTTCCCCCAATAACTATAATATTTTAAATAATTATATTATTTAAATATACATATATTATTTATGTGTGCATACCTTGGGCATTACATTAGCTACTTTGTCGGAAATTTTAAAATTAAAAAAATAATATGATTTTTTAGTGATATTATAATGAATAAACATTAATCAATGAAAAAATATTATATTTCTAATAAATTAAAATATTATGTTTTACAATAAAAAGATAGTTATTTTAATTATAAAAAATTTAGTAAAGACATAAAAGATAATATTAATATAATTTTAATTAGTCGATAGGCTATTATACATGGGGGAACCCCAATGGTATTTCCAGCAGTCTGACCTAGGTGGGAACCCCATGAACTTTACACAGGGAATATTTATCTAAATTTATATTATTCCCACGTGTGTTGTTCACCATTTACCTACAAATTTCAATAGGCCACCATGTACCTACAAATTTCAATAGGCACCCAAAATCAAACACAAGACATCTCAATATAATCTTTATCTTTCTGTACAACTGCATTTCCATTTAAATTTGATCCCGAGACACAAGTTGAATTACCTATGTTACCACGTAGCTCATTTTTTGGGGGGCTGCATTTATTGAAGATATGATTCGAGCTATTATTTACTTTTTCACATGATAATGTAAGTAGGATTTGTTAAAAATAGGTCGTTAATGGAAATTTAATAAGTTATTTTATAAAAAGGTGTAAGAACTAGAAGGTTGTAGTTTAAGTGGTTAATAATAAATAAAATAAAATAAAATAATTTATATAATAATTTATTTATATAATAATAATTAATGCAATAAATAAATAAAATAATAATTTATATTATAAATAAAATAAAAAGATTCTTTAAATAAAATAAATAGAATAATATAATAAATTTTTAATAAAAATAAAATTTGTTCTGTGTTATAAAATCCAAACAATAAAAAAAATAAAAATTATATAATAAATAAAGTAAAATAAAATAAATAATAACTGAAGTAATAAATTTTAAAAATAGTAATTTATATAATAATATATGAAATAATAATTTATATAATAATAATTTATCTAATAACAATTTATGTAATAAATAAAATAAATAATAATTTATATAATAAATAGAATAAAATAAAATAATTTAAATAATAAATAAAATAAAAAAGATTCCTTAAATAAAATAAAATAATTTATATAATAAATAAAATAAAATAAAAAAGAATTTAAATAAAATAATATAATATATTTTTTAATAAAAATAAAATTTGTTTTGCATTATAAAATCCAAATAGTAAACAAATAGAAAAATGAAAAAGTAAAGTTGTATAGGAAGTGTTATTTTTGGAATGAATTGGAGAGGAGGGTAAAGAAGTAGAGAGGGAAGGATAGAGAAAGAGAGAGAGAGAGAGAGAGAGAGAGAGAGAGAGAGAGAGAGAGAGAGAGACGAGGGAAAATATGTAGAGAGGAAAGGATAGAGAAAGAGAGAGAGAGGAGGGTAAAGGGACAAAGGGAGGTAGAGAGGGATAAATGAGATAGAGATTGGGAGGGAGAGAGAGGTGGGATAGAAAGAAGTAGAGAAGGAAAGAGGGAGCGAAAGAGAGTGAGAGAGAGAGAGAGGGAGGGAGAAGTAGAGAGGGATAGGGGAGATATAGAAAATTAGAGGGAGAAGGAGAGAGAGGTAGAGAGGAATAATTGAGGGAGGGAGAGAAGTAGAGAGGGAAGGATAGATAAATAGAGAGAGAGGAGGGTAAAGGGACGAAGGGAGGAAGAGGGATAAGTTAGATAGAGATAGGGAGGGAGAGAGAGAGGTGGGATAGAAAGAAGTAGAGAAGGAAAGAGAGTGAGAGAGAGAGTGAGAGAGGGAGGGAGGGAGGGAGAGGGAGAGAGAGATAGGGGAGTTATAGAGAATTACAGGGGGGAGGAGAGAGGTATAGAGAGGAATAAGTGAGAGAAGTAGAGAGGGAAGGAGAGAGTGAGAGAGAAATAGGTGGGATGGAGGGAGGGATAGGTAGAGAGGGATATGTGATATTGAGAGAAATAGAGAGGGAAGGAGAGAGAAAGAGGGGGAGGGAGGGAAGGAGGGATGGAGAGGTAGAGAGGGATAGGTGAAATACATCACTGCTTTCTTCACGCCGTCTACTGCTTTTCACGGTCGTAAATAATATGGGCTTAGCCTATCGGCGTAAGTATTGCACCTTATTGGAGTGCAAGTGCTAGTATCAAATTATGAGATATTCTTAATATTAACAATGTAAAGTTAGAATTAAATTTAGAATATAAAGTTACAATTCTAATATTAGATTATAAGAATATTAAATATCTTAATAATTCATAGTCAATTAAAAAAAATATTATGCAAAAGAAATTACATATTAGGAATAAATAATTAATAAAAAATATTAATAATAATATATTATAAATATTTTTTAAGTGGGTATATTGTGAAATATCACTTTTTATGGCTATTATTTATTGATTTATAGATATGGGTACTAGAACAACTATTGGGTAAACCAGAAAAAGTGGTTTACAATTCGAGCGAGGGAGGAAAACTTGCAAAAAATGACTCCATGCAAAAAATGACTTTAAGAGATTTAATTTTCTTTAAAACAAATTGGTTTAAAAAATAAATTAATATAGGATAAAAGTATATATATTCATAATTTAAAACTAATAACTATTTGCATAAGAATTGAAAAAAAAAAGAGACTAATATTAAGAAAATAGTATGTAGAGCTAATATACTAATTTTAAAGTACTATTTACATATTATTTTACATCTATTTTAAGAAAAAAATAAGAAGAAAACTAAGTACTTTAGTCACATAAAATCCTTAGTTTCTAATTTTAATTCATTTATATATCTCATATATATATTATTCTATTTTTAACATACTAAATATTTAAAATATCTTTTATCATGATATTAATAAAAGAAAACAAGAAAATAGTACAATATTTTCTACATGATAGACTTCATAAAAAAATTAGTTGAAGAGACACACACTTTGAACTTGTCCTCATGATTGACTATATTTAATTAAACTAAATTATATTTGTAAAATTATTAATTTATTTAAATAAAAAACTTAAAATTCATAGTCAATGGATATTTCAAATAATCTAAATATAGTTGATTTTCTTGGAAAATTTAGAAACCCATGTTTTTTCCTTCACTAAAGCATTGATTTTCCTATTTACTTGTTTTGAAAGCAAAAAATACAACCCTACTTTCTTTGGATGCTATTATTTCAAAGATTATGGATTTTATTTTTGGGAAAGTCTATTAAAACCATCTCTATATTAATATTCAAGATTCCTAAAACACAAATTTAAGAGTTTTCTCCTTTTTGCTCTCTCTCTCCCTCTCTCTCCCTCCCTCCCTTCATCTCTCCCTCCTTGTCCCTCTCTCTCTCTCCCTCCATCACCCTCACCCTCTCCCTCTCACTCTCCCTCAACCCCCTCTCTCCCTCACCATCACCATCACCCTCTCCCTCACCATCACCCTTACCCTCACCCCTTCTCTCTCCCCTGACCCTCAACCTCACCCTCTCCCCCTCCTTCCCTCCCCTCTCCCCCAACCCCACTCCCACTCCCACTCCCTCTCCTTCACACCCTCTATCCCTCTCCCTCCCTCACCCTTACCCTCACCCCTCTCTCCCTCCCCTCTCCTCTCCACTCACCCTAATCCTCATCCTCACCCTCACCTTCACCCTCACCCTCATCCTCGCCCTCATCCTCACCCTCACCCTCACTTGTTCTCTCGCCCTTTCCCTTGCCCTCACCCTCACCCTCGCCATCTCCCTCTCCCTCCACCTGTCCCTAACCCTCCTCCTCCCTCACCCCTCTCCCTCCCCCTGCCCCTCAGTCCCACTCAAAAACACCCCCACCTCTCTACCCCTCATCCTCACTCGCCATCTCCCTCCCCCTTTACCCCTTCATCAACCTCAACATCACCCCTCACCCTCCCTCTGGCCCCCCTCACTCTCACCCATCTCCCTCCCTCTCCTCGCGCCTCCCCTTCCCATCACTCTCACCATCCCTCTCTCCATCCCCTCACCACACCCTCACCTTACCCCTCCCTCTCCTTCTCTTTGTCCCTTCCCCAAACCCTCACCCTCACACTCACCCTCCCCCTTGCCCCCGCACCCTCACCCATCTCCCCTCCCTCTCTCCC
>CM021100.1:491610807-491654656 GCA_007115665.2 Sequoiadendron giganteum | reverse complement strand
TCTTTCCCCTTCCTATCTCACTCTCCCTCTCCCTCTCCCTCTCCTCCTCCCCCACACTTGAACCTCCCTCACTCCACCCCTCCCTCCTCTTTCCCTCCTCTTCCCTCCTCACCCTCACCGTTACCCCTCCCCCTCATTCTCGCCCTCCCGCTCCCCTTCGTCCTCACCCCCTAGCTCATCCCTCTTTGTCACCCTCCCCGTCACCCTCCTCCTTGTCACCCTCATCCTCACCCCTCTCTTTAATATAATTTTAAAAAATAGATAAAATTTATTGATTTTAAAAAAATGATAAGAATATTAATATAATTTAATCATAATATTTAACAATGTAAGGTGAGAATTAAAATAAAAGACGCCTAAAACTCGTTATATTTAAGAGCTGTGTAACAGAGAGAGCTAAAAAGGAAATACGAACAGCAACCATACCTGAGCATTAAGCAGACTTATGGACGATTTTGTGGTTCTTCAGAGCTGTTTTGTAAAGTCTTCATGTTTATCACCTTGTTCAGCAAAGCTTCCTTTTCACACTGGATCAAACTATTCATCAGTAACACATAACGGTGAGTTCTTTTTCTTGGCAGACATCCACAGCCATGAGGTTCCTAAAGATCACAGCGACATGATGGATGGAACTCCGTCGTAGGAAATAAAATTCATTCCATTCTTGTATAATTCTGTCGCAGAAGCTATGAGGTAGATGGGTAATCAGAAATATGTGCAGATAAAATCTACATGGGGAGGTAAAAGACATGAACTGAATGTAAAGAAGAAGGGATATGAATATACCACTCTAATATCAATGCCCACTCTACAAACCACAAACATCAACAGAAATGTGATGAGAAACTCCAAAACAAAGGACTGTAAATTTTATCCAGAAGACACAGTTGCTGCAATGTGTACTATTTTTCCAAACACCAATCTGAGAGCAAATCCAGCAGTAATTGACCCAACAACTTGGGCTGCTATGTACCCTGAGAGAAAATCCAACAGTAATTGACCGAACAACTGGAGCTGCTATGTACCCTGGAATCGGTGATTTCAATGCAATTATAAAACACAATGTCAATTCAAGCATAACCATATTAACACCCAATGTCAATTCAAGCACAACCATGTATTCATATCTTAACAGGAATTCCATATGGTTTATAGGAATGGCTAAATTTGAGAAGCCAACATACCCATATTAAAACCCAATGTCAATTCAAGCATAACCATATATTGAAATCATTACAGGAATTCCATACGGTTGATAGGAATGGCTAAATTTGAGAAGCCAGCAATACCCAAATGAAAAATATTGCATACATACCTCGTACACTAGAAATCTCTTGATAGATGCAAAGGCCAGTGTAACTGCAGGGTTGAAGTGAGCCCCAGAGATATGACCAACAGAATAGATCAATGCCATCACTACTATCCCCCACGCAATTGACACCCCAAGATGAGTTATGGAGCCATCAGTCTTCTTGTCAAAAAGAACAGCACCACATCCTGTAAAGATCGTGAAGAATGTTGCTATAATTTCTGCTCCAACCTTCAATCATGGAAAATCAATATATAAGAATTAGAATTCACTTACGACACTAAAATGGAAGAATTAAGGACAATATTGAAGAAAATTTCAGTTAAAAGACAGTCAAGAAGAGAAAAAAATGGGAGAAGGATCACCCCTAATAGCTCTTCTAAACATGGGTTTAAAAATCCAATAATTAACCTTACATCTCATGAAGGACTTAATCTATTTAAAAGAATAACCCCCATGAGGTAGTTCGGAAATTAGATCTAACAGAGCGTAACTTCCTTTAATATTATTAAGAAATAATAAATTGAACTTACTGAAATAGAGAGATCTGCGTATGGCAAAACAAAGAAATCTGCTATAAATTTAAAGAAGAGACAAAAACCTGGAACACGAGATTATTGATCAACTGTTGAATCTAATATCTTTTCTCTGTAATGCTTTTGATGCCCTTATCTTCGATGATCTTTCCAAAATCATAACCTCGTTAAGAACCCAACCTTTCTCCTTTGTTTTTGGTCGATCTGTCTTGATTTGGGAATTCTTCTTAACGATCCCTGACTCAGATATCTCTGATTACCCATCAACCTTCTAGATGGTGATTTCCTCGGCTACCTTCTTACACCTTTCTTTATCTCCATTATAGGGACCTGATTTTCAATAAAAAAATAGGATCGAGGCTCCATTATGATTCATCACCGAGAAGCCAAAGAGTCTCTAATGAAGAGCCATACAAGGATTTTTTCTCGAGGGACATCTCTGTTTAAGCACACAAGAAGAAATCTTTCTTAACTAATTATCATCTAGCACTGAATCTGCTACCTCTAATTCCTATTCTTTCACGCCCTATTTTTCGCTACTCACATTAGACGATCAACAATCACCTCAACTTTTGGCTGGTGCAGCGCGTCATACAAATCACAGGGATCGAACTTTCCAAGATCAAACTGCTTGCCATAATTCACATCTCTGTTCAAGCCCTTGAGATAACTCACCACCCTGTTTTTGGACGCTCCTCCTACCGACTAACTAAATTTAAAATTGTTCCGTTCAAATCTCCAACGGTCTGAATGTGGACCTAGAAATGTTATTTTAGAATAACTAAACTTTATAGAATTTTTAAGATAACTATAATAATTTGTTTTTAATAAATGGAATCAAATTATTTTAGGAAGAGCTGTTTTATAGTTTCAACTTTAAAAAAAATAGACGTTTGTTATATCTTAGCTTTTATTTAAATTTAGATGATTATGCTATGAGATTTTGTGATGTCAATGTAGAATGTCTTTTAGTTCAATAAAGCATTAGAAATAAATTAAATTGAATTGTGTTTATAATTTTCGTTATTGAAATAAATATATTTGATAAGTATACAATTAATTTAAATTCTTTAGTTACGATAGAGTACTGAAATATATGTCGACATAAAACAAACAATCAGAGGCACTTAACTTGAAAATTAATAATAGACTTGATTGGTGTAGATGTAATATTTAATCGACTTATCACTAGCTAAAATTTTATGCCTCAAGTTTGTTGATAGTCTTAGAATTTATATGGTTATGCAAACATAAGTAATAAAAACTAGTTATATATAACCCTTATATACCTGATAAACTTATGCAATCATAACCTACATGAAATGACTTTGTTCTCAAATCACTAAAGATAGATCCCTAGTTATATTACAATGTTATAGGTGTGAAAAAAATATTCATACTCCTACACTATTGTTTTATTCTTTATTTTATGGATGGGAGATTTGTAAATGGTTCTAACTCAATGTTTTTCTATTGTTTCATCTAATTGAGCATTACATTCATGCCAACAAATGCTAGAAAGGAAATTTCATAACTATGACTAGGAAATATTATTGAATACATACTTAATTGCATTGACATGTTCTTTAAAATAAAACATATTACAATACTAGTTTTCTTCTATTCCACAAGTCTATAATCCTTTAGAAAACTAGACTTAGCATTGATGGATTCCTTGCAACTTGGCATCTAGAGACCACACCACAACCAAACTTTTGAAATGACTCAAAATTTTCATTATCAGTAGCAAGGCATTAACCCTAATCTTCACCATTCATAGTTTAAATGCATGGTCCAAGTTGAATTGCACCCAAAATAAACACTTTAGATCAATGGAGATAATCTACAATCAATTCTAGTAGCTAGATGACTATGCCATTACTATTCATAGCTAGAGTGAGTGGAAAATATGCATACAATTTTTTCCTCCATATGTTCTCACCTTTTGTGAAAATTTGAGCCCAATTCGAATGTTAAAATCATCTTTTAGGGAAAATCAACACCTGTTTGGATGTGGGATTTTTCCCTTTAGTAGGATTATGATATTTTATTTATTGCTTTTGAAGAATGAGATTAATATTTTTGGGATGTAGATATATTTTGACATCTTTACAAATTTAGTGATATCCCATCAACCATCAAATCTATGTAAAATTTCTTATTGAAGTACAATGAACAACTTTAGGATGTAGCAAAAAAATTGCATGCACTAGGTTATGCAAAATAACACCTTTTTCTCAAGATATATCTTGATACTTCAAAAATTTCTACAAAAATTCATCTTGCAAGACTTTGGCCACCATTAGGACATATCATATCACCTTCAAAACTCACACAAAAATTTAATTATTTCTTCCCATGCATCATGGTTCCTTTTTTCCTATCATCGAGGCTTGAATATGACCTAGGAACCCTTTGTCGAGGGTTCCATGGGAACTTGGAACCAATGGTTCTAGGTTCGTATGGAACCTTGTGTAATGCCCATAATTTTACACTAGAAAAAAAACCAACTAATTTTTTAAAATACATTAATTAAGCCAATTAACATTCTAAACATTGGCAGAGTAGGAGTTAAGGGAACATCATTCGATTTCAATGCTGATTAATGCATGATATACACCCATACCATTATAAACTTGTTTTAAATATACTCTCATGCCCACATTTACTATGGGTTTTGACACATCCATCATAAGTTTTTTTTTCTACTCTAAATTTGCAACCTAGCACATACTCATCACACACTCACTATGCAATTCTACTTCTAAGCTCTAACCAAATTTGATCTTATTAAATTGAAGGAGGAATAACTCAAGGTTTTATCAAACTATAAGCATTTTTCTGTGACTCTTGAAATCAAGTGTAAGGGTGTTTGATTTCACTGATTTTAATATCTTTGATAAAATAGGGTGTTCAATGATGTCACCATACATGAGATTATTATTGGATTTGAATCCTGACCCACACACCTCGCTAAGGTTGCATATCATCATGACTTCATCAATTAGATTTACTATAGAGTAGATAATCTTGATATAATAGTTTTAATTTTTATGCAACTTATATATTATACATTGTTTCTATGAAATACATTTTAAAGTTGTAAAATATTAAAAATAACACTTACAAAGAAATATATTTTAATTCTAATACATATTATTAATTTCCAAATGAGAAAGAAAAAACAAATAGAAATACTAACTTTTTCAGAACTATATTCGATGGACTTTATCGAAATATTCTTATTTAGAACATTAGAATCTTTCCTATGGGTATGGAAATATATTCCCCTCTCTTTAAGGAGAAATTGTAATCTAGGAATTCCTAGAATACCTTTTAAATACTAAAGTGGCTTTTCACGGTGGTAGGTGGAGCCCTCAATGGAAATTTTATTTTTATTGTCTTCCAATGCAAAGAACGAAACACTAGACTTGCTTGTGAATGAATGAAATATTTAATATTGTTCTTTTTATCTTCCCTTATCTATGACATGAAACAATAGACTTGCTTGCAAATGAATGAAATATTTAATAGTGTTCTTTTTATCTTCCTTTATCTCTTGTTATAGGTTTAAATCCCCGGTCTTCTAATGCCAAGAATGAAACATTAGACTTGCAAGTTGCTTGCAAATGAACGAAATATTTAATATTGTTCATTTCATCTTCCCTGATATCTTGTCATAGATTTAAATCCCTTAATCTGCATTAATTGTTAAGAGCCACATTTTTTCTTATCCAAAACATTAAAACATTATATATTATTTATTATTAGTTTATTATTAAAATATAAATATTTATGTATAGGAATAATAATGTAGATATATAGAATCATTTCCATATAAATATTTATTGTTCGTATTTTCTAGCAACATTATTATATAATCTACATTTAAATCTTCTAATCTAAGTATTAATGATTCTTTTATTATTAAACTCAAGAATAAAATTTGTATTTAGTTACAATGTATTCATTAGTAGAATATTGTTGTTAACAACTAAATTACAATAAAATTTGTTAAAGAATTTAACATTAAATAATGTTATTTTGACTAGTTACTCACCCTACCAATAGTACTTTTATTATTCAATTCTTGATTCTAGATTATTTTACCAATGAAACCAAAATATTATCATTTTTAATATAGGGAATGTTTTTTCAATATCCTTTTATTGACCATAATTTTAAATTTATTTATTTTTGTGATTCTTTGCATCTTGATAGTTTAAATTGATAATAGGATCAAAATATTATTTAGTTTTATATTAATCCCAATGTTGCATTTAAAATTTCAATTGGATTTTTCCTACAATTTCTCCCTCTACTCCATAAATTAATTTACCAAAATGTTAGTTACAAAAACTACTATTATAAAATAATATTACATCAGTAATTTTTGCAATAAAGATTTCTACATTATTTATTATGGAAAAGTAAGGTAATTCCTCCTTCCATTTATGTTCTATATATCAATATATCATTCTCACCATTAGTTTTAACCCTATTACATAATTAAAAAAAAAAAAAGAAACAAGAGTTGATTAATAACGCCAACCAAATATTAGTAAAGATTAACATCCAAAATTATGTTACCTTATTTGTAACGCTCCACTTTGCTGTAGTGATGCCAACATATTTAAGAATTGTTTTAATAAATCATTTATTTCACCCACCAAAATTTATTATACATTACTATAAGTTAATCTCCATTACTCTCCTCACTCGTAGGCAAGTATATGATAACTGGTAGTTTTTTTATTTTATATAATTACTATTATTATTATTATTTCAACCACTCAAATCTCAATAGTTTTTTCTTTTTACTCCATCAACTTAAACAATATTTAGTTAGATAGCTGAACTGAACACTATGTATTATTATTTCTTTCTTGATGAGCTCTGTTTATATAAGAAACTTCATTTACAAATATTTATATTTGTAAATGAAGTTTCCTATATATTTAACACAACTCATCAAGAAATAAATAGAAATAATTGGAAATATAAATTTTTCTTACCAAATGTTATTTTGTTACATCCATCATCAGATTAAGAAAAGAATGGGCAGATCACATCAATATGCTTTCATTACTTTTTCATTTAAAGTTTATAGAAATTGTTATTGAAATGGCTCTATAATATTTGCAAACCTGTACCAACTAAGCAAGGATGCACCTCACTCAAAATATGATTTCCCTTAACTAGTTGATAATGGAGATACAACCTTCTATATTCTTTTATGGGTAAACTAGCCCATTCAATATTTTGTAATTGTCTAATTTTGTTTAATTATTTTCATCTTTCAAAAAATAAAAATAAACTTATAATATTGATGAAACTGTCAATATGCTTCTACCGTATTCGTTAATATGTTTTTAGACTTTTTTTTTAACCACTGTTTATAATATGAGTGTTGCAAGACTATTTAGAATATGACATAAATTGTATAATTATAAATAATTATATTATCAAATAATAAATATACATAAATATCAAATATATTAATTTTCAAAATGACCTATCAATTGATCTTATTCGACCTTCCACACCTCTTCAATGTACCCATTGCACACCATGGTGTGATTACTAGTATAAAATATTAAATAATATTCTTTAATTGTCTTAAATTAAGACAATAAAATTATTTTTTTTCCTACAATAAATTTGTTTTTCCCTCTTCATTTTCATTTTCCCTCCCTAAATATTTAGCATGCATTTTGACAAGCATTTTTCCTTTATACGAAACTTAAAATAGGGGTTTTCCACATCAGAAACAACAAGTGGATTTTTAGAAAAGTCTATGATCTTGGGCAAGCGACAACAATAAGGATCTTGAACAAACGACAACATTCAGTAATAGACCACGTGTGACCTACATTTTTGTATTTTTTATTCCATTTCATACAAATGTAAGCCATCCTTTCTCAAATGAACTCTATGATTGTTGGATTTGATTGAGTGGTGTCCTAAATTCATTGTTTAATCACCAAGGCACTAATCTCTTGTTAATTTAGAAAGAATGTTGTGGGTAGAAAAAAATGATCACCCCCTTGATGGCTATAATCTCTTGGACTTATTATAGCATTAAATTTATCACAAATTTTAATTTTGGATTGAAGATTTGTAGCCTTCTATCATCATTCTACACTTGTTTCAATCAATACCACTAACAATTTTCTATTTATTGATAAAAATATAAACTTGAGATTCATATTTGAGTTCAGTTATGAGTTTTCGATAAGATCTTGAAGAGTTTTTCTTTTGTGTATTGTGAAATTTCAGAAGTGTTTAGTATAATATTTTAACGATTTTTTCTTATGGTCTTAGTCTTGAGTTCTATATGGAAGGTTTAGCCTCACTAGAGTTTTACATTTCTTATTTCCAGTATTAATAGTTTAGTGTATCTATTTTATTGCATGGTGAGATTTTGCACTATTTTGGGCATATCTTGTTCCCCTGGGAGTGATGAGGAGTTTGGTGTGGATTGTGGGAATGAATGATGATTTGAGGCATTGGCACATTTGCTAGTTATATTTGGACTATGAATGCAATTGTCATTTTGAATCTAATATTGCACATCCTTCAAGCACATCAAGGAATTTGGCAAAAGGTCTAGAAATTTGGCTTCACACCTATCAATAGCATTTTGATTAGAAGTATCTAATGGAAAAAAAAAGAGAACAAATCTTGTAGGCATGGAATTCAAAGGGGAAGAGACAAGATTTTTTTTATATTGTTTCACTCTATCTCTCAGATTTGGGGGGAAAATTTGAAGGAAGGAGGGAAAGAAGATGG
Source organism: Sequoiadendron giganteum (assembly GCA_007115665.2). Classification (NCBI taxonomy): domain Eukaryota; kingdom Viridiplantae; phylum Streptophyta; class Pinopsida; order Cupressales; family Cupressaceae; genus Sequoiadendron; species Sequoiadendron giganteum. Next base: position 491,646,019 of record CM021100.1, on the reverse strand, counting down.
ACTTGGAGACAACCAAGAAAAATATTAGAATTTTTGACCATCCAAGAGCTCGATTGATTGTCTTTCCAAATCAAGGTAACATTCATTGCTTGAATATTTTCATTTTTAGTTTACCTAGAAAATTATTCTGCAGTTAGAAGAATCTAGCATATATGACATTGTGAAAATAAGAATTTTCTAGTTAGTTTCTAATTTTGTTTCAATACTCAATTGAAGGAACAAGGACCCATAATTATTTCCTACATCTATGCAATTCTTGGCATATAATTTATGTTGGGTAATTGGGTATGATATACCTAACCAGCTAGAGAAATAAAAATCAGAAAAAATATATATGATTAATGGTGCTTGCAATTGCAGCAAAGGCTAGGTTAAAAGGCTTAATTTCATTTAAATTAGTTTAATCACAAATTCTCTTCTAATTTTTCCAATGTTTGGTGATTAGATTAGGTTAGGTTTAAACTCAAAACTCTAATTTTTTTTCCACAAAAGTGGCAAGCCACTATAATTTTATTAATATTAATATATATTTTTACATAATGTTGGTTCAGACAGACATACTAGTGGGAAAGAACCAACAGGAAAACCCCAAGTTATAGTCTGAGTAACTGATTTTTACAATTCGACATTTAGACCAATACAGTAAGATAGACTATTACAAAAGACTAATACCTTCATATTTCATCACTGGAGTGACCATATAAAAGAAGAGATAATAATGAAATTGAAATCTAAATAATTATTGTTAAAAGGGATAAGTATCCCATAACTTATGATTTGAATCATGATGTAATTATTGGTGTTATATTATTATTCTTTCTCTACTTGTACAAGAAGATATATGATTTTTCCTAAATATATTAATTTATAGGCATATTGTGTGTTTAATAGAGATTTTATTTAATGCTTACGAGTCATATAAGAAATATTTTATCTGATTCAATGGTTTTGTGTGTTCTCTACAGGGGGGGTCTTAGTTTTATTTAATTTGTAGTTGCAAGTATCCACCCATAGTCCAATAATAGAATTGGGAAAGGATTTGATACTAAGAGGCTTTTGACACATCTAAATATACATAATTTGTGTCACCTTCCCTGTCTCTTCGCTTTAAGATAAATCTCTAACAGGGAAGAGTATGTCTTCAGTAGTAGTGGATCAAACGAATATAAAGATTAAGAAGAGGGAGAATGTGATGCAAATATTTCTTTCACCATTTTCTTGAGCTCTAGAAAACATTTTAATTCCATATTGTTAGGTATGGATTTTAGGTAAGTTGTTGGTTATGTGTTTGTCCTTAATTTCTTCAAATTTGTAGTGGACTATTTGTAGATACTTGTTGCTATCTTTCACTATTTTTTTTTTTTCTATCATATATGATTATAAGAAATAAATTACAATAACATTTAATAATAACCAACTGGTCATGGGACTCTACGAATACTTCCTAAGCCAATTCCTACCTTTGTTCTAAGAATGATGTAAACTTTAGTATTCTAACTGTAGGATGCCAAAATCTTACACATGGATTGTATAGATTTAACCATCCTCATAGAATAACATATAACATTCCTTCAAAAAATTGATAAAGCCAACTCAAGCATGCAAAGAAGAAATGAAATACAACCTATTCTATGGTGGATTGGTGCTCTTTGAGTATGTGAAAGAGCCCTTTCCCAATCCTTGATAAGCTTAGTGAGATAGACAATGAGATGCTTGAACTCAAGTTGCCTATAGTGTAGATGCTTTTAAATGTGGCTTGTGAAGAGCAAGATTGATTCTCAAATGAAGAGAGTAACCTTGCATCAAGATGTGTAGTTCTCAGATTTTGTGTTGTAGGTGATTTGTGTTGAAATGCTTTGCATTTTATAGATTCAAGATTAGAAAGAGTGATAGATTTGGATGAATTTGGGATCATTCATGAGCCAATGAAAAGATGCCACTTGTCAAAGTGTGAGAGGGTGAGGAATGTGCAAGTCTTGGCCAATGTGCCAATTTGAAATTCAAATTTGGATGAAATGACATGTTTAGGGGGTATCAAAAGTGCAATAAATGCCATGTTTGACTTGTGCAAATAGCATTTAAAACCTTGTTGGAAGGGAAAAGTCCCTTTTGGGGGGGAAGATTCAAATTGGAAGAGTATTCCATTTTGATTCCATTTTGAATGTAATTAGAGGAAATAATAAATCAAATAAATGATTTACTGGTGCAAGTGGGTGGGTTAGTTAAGAGTTTGGATTTGACTCTAGTTGAGTCAAAAGCTAGAGAATGATAATCATGATTAGAAGTTAATTAATTTAGATTAATTAACTTAGGGGATTTTAGGGATTTGACATTTGATTAAATCAGTTTGATTTATTAAATCAAATGAGAAGAACATAAGGATTAAATAATTTGATTTATTTAATGAACCTTAGGAAGTTAATCAATAAATTGCTTTAATTGATTAATAGAAGAAATGAATGTTAATTTGTATGATGCATGATTGTTATTTTTGCATGTCTACATTTTGCCCCTCTTTGAAGCAATGTACTCATTGCATTGGTTCAAAGAATGATTCTACCAACATCGAAATTAAAAAAATTCTGATTTTTTAGATGCCTCAGCGAAAAGAAGTGTGTTAGTACATTGCCCCCTCAAGAGATCGAACGAGAAGATCGAGGTTGATCTCGCGACAAAGAGGTTCAAAATGGATGTATGGATGATCAGACTATATGATCTATATGATAATGATGATGAAAATGAGATGTTTAGAAGATGCTTAAAATAACAAATCTATATTATTTTAAACAACTTAAATGATTATGAAAATGAGATGAATGCGATGGATGATGTCCTATGATGATATGTCGTGATTATGCAAAATGAGGGTGAGGATGCAAGATGGATGCATGATGGATGCATTATTAGCGTGAAAGAGGATAGAAGAACGAGAGGGATCAACCCTTGAATCCAAGAAGATACAGAAGTTCAAAAATCCAACTTTATTAGAAATGATGATGAATAATGATGATGTATTGCTTATCCAGGGATGGGAAAAGAGCACACCTTTCTTTATGTTTGATAACACACGTAGGTGCGATGCATCAGGGTATTAAGAACCAGGATGGCATTGCACCTAGTGTGATGGACTTTGACTCGACAATCAAATAGGAGTGCTCTTGTTCACACTTGACATACAGAAACCTTGCTAGGACGGACCCAACAAAGCAAGTATTCGCCAAGTTATTTTACAAGAACATCCAACAAGTACAGTAGATAAAAAGATAATGATCATTGCCCCATTCCTTTCTCTCTAAACCTGTTTTGTTTAGGCATCATCGAGAGGTCCTTGGAATGAGCGCAAAATAAGATAAGTCAAAAAGACCAAAGTAAAGTAAACAAACAAGTTGATGTTCCTTGTACCGCTAGCCAAGGCTAAACTAATGTGGGGTACCTGATGCTTATGTCCATCATGGGAAAGCTTCATCCTAGGACATGTAGTGATCAGGGTTTTGGTGGGACTGATTGGGTGATAAGCTATTGATACTCTGAGTTGACCAACTTGCTTGCTTACTAACTTAGGCTCGAGACTTTGACGATAAGGCATTCACTTTAGAACCTGCTAAACTTGCTTCTGATTGACTCACCAAAGGGTGAAAGCGACGATGATTTATTATGAGTGATGACAATCACGGGTGAAAGCGAGATGAAATGGATGCACCATTTTGGGTTTTCAAATTTTTTGAGGCTATTTTTGGAATTTTGAGATGCTTTTACAAATGTTTTTGGTATTTTTGAGATTTTATGAATGTTTTTGAATTTTGTGTCCCGGGGGCCGATCAAGGATGGCCTTGCCTACGTTTACACTCAGAGACAATGTAGTTCAGACTCCAATTGACTTGACTGCTAATGAGATAGATGGGCAAATGGATTGCCATTGCGACGGACGCCTAAAAGACTGACCTAAATGCAACAAAGATAAGCAAAGGAATGCCATTGTGATGGACGCCTAAAGGATGGGCAAATAGATGCCAATGCGATGGATGCATAAAGAATGACCTAAATGTAAAAAAGATAAGCAAATGAATGCCATTGCGACGGATGCCTAAAGGATGGGCAAACAGGTGCCAATGTGATAGACGCATAAAGAATGACCTAAATGTCTCAGGGGATGATCAAAGATCAACCTTGCCTACGTTCAAGCTCAGAGACAAGGTCAAAGACTGACAAGACTCAATGATGATATTTATTTTTTTTTCTAATATTTTGACATGTTTTTAAGTTTTTGAATGATTTGGATGTTTTTTTGATTTTTTGATGATTTTTTGAATTTTTTCAGTTTTTTCTGATGAATTTTGAATGTTTTTGGATTTTCTGTTGAGATTTTGAATGTTTTTGAAGTTTTTGCATGATTTTGACAATTTGGATATGGATATGTGATGATATCAGTGCTCTATTTTTGGGTTTTGTTGAAAACCAAGCTTAGTGTTGATCAATCAGATTGATGAATTGATAGTTTGACTAAGTGTGTTAAGTCAAACGAAAGTGATAATGCACTTGTAAAATCTAGGAAGTTGTGTTATCCTAGAGTAAACTCGTACAAGAAGGGATGGTTTGACTTAGTGTGTTAAGTCAAACAAGGTGATTATGGATTTGCTAATTTGGCTAAGTGTGTTAAGCCAAACAAGATGATAATGGACTTGTAAACCCAAGGACGTTGTGTTATCCTAGAGTAAACTCGTGCACAAGATGATAGTTTGACTAAGTGTGTTAAGTCAAACAAAGTGATGATTGATTGGATTCGATTGATTAAGATTGATGAAGCTTAATTTGGAACAAAATAGCTTTGATGATTTTCATGTGATGCTGAATGTGCGCATTAGATGCGACTGATATGAATTGTTCAGATTGATGTTCGATGAAAGATAAAACTTGATAAGGAACATCGTCTTGCTGTCAAAATATGCCATGGGTTAGTGATTTGGGATTTTGGCTCGCAAATGCTTTAACCAATTTGATTTCACATTTTCCAATGATCAGATCACTTCATAAGTTGGATGATATACATCAAGATATATTCTCGAAGCAAGATGCAAATATCTACCCGCAGTGTCTAGCAATGTTTGGAATGCCATAGGTAGATGCTTGGATAGGTGTGTGGATGGTGGATATGGTAAGCATGCAAAGGATGCAAAGAATTATTTTGTGAAAAGATAAAGTGTTCAAAAAGCGGATGCGCCTTTGGATAGTGGTTCAAGGTTCAGATAATGTTGGGTAGGATGGGATCAATGAAAATAACCCATGTCAAGATGTTTACCATAAACAAGTGTAAAGCGTTTACTAAACCTTCATGAAGATCAAGATAAGGTAGATAGATGCTAAGGGGTTGGATAAACGGTTGATGGATGAACAGATGATATGGCTAAAATGTTAGCTTTATAATGGATGTGATAAGATGCTTTCTCCTGAACTGGTGCACGTAGATGCTCGATTCTACACACAACGCTTGTTTGCCAGGTTTTCATCATGGTACTTGTCCAAAGCGCCATTGAAATGGTTTTCGCTAGAGGACGATTTTTTTCTATACTGTTTTCAATCCTTTTTTTGATTTTTTTGTATTTTTTGGTTTTTTTGTTGTCACCAAGACGCCTGTTTGCTAGGTTTTCATCAAGGTAACCATTTTTTTCAGGACTTTTTCTAATTTTTTTTTTTTTTGTATTTTCTGAGAGATTTTAAGCTGATACTGAAGCACCTGGTGGTGCTGATGTAGATGCTTCTTTCATAATGTGCCATCAGTATCCTGCTTGAAGAAGTTGCTTTGTCAAGACACGTGCACTTGAAAGCAACTTTTGAGATCCTTGATCTTCTTTGCTGATACCGGAGTTAACTCTATCTTTCTGTTCACATAGCGATAAAGTGCCTTCTGAATCCTTATGACGAAGGGTCGTTGCCAATACATGGTCAATGTGAGACTTGGATATCATGCGTGGAGGCGTGGATGGAGTGTATTTAGAGATAAAAGATGGATTAGTCGATAGTTTGGAACCTTTGACTCTCCAAACTTGGGAAGATGAGCAATAATGGGTGGATACAGAAGTGTACGTGGAATTAGGACCAACTGCTTGATACACTTTGTATGTTGCTTGAGAAACATGTTTTCGCTTTTGGCAACATCTTTGATGGATACTTTTCCCTTTTTGATTTTGGCCCATAGTTTCTTTGACTAATGGAGTTTGATAGGGATTTGTATTCTTTGGTATCCACTTGTATTTGATTTGTCTGATATGCTTCGATGCTTCTTTTTCTTTAATAACGTTCTTCATGCTTTGATTCAAGTCTTTCTTTTGTTGTTGGTCCCAATTTGTGGATGGGGTGATGGGTGGATGAAGATTCATGATATGGCAAGTTGTAGTATTGGTATCAGTTTCATCATAAGGATTCTTCATGCTCCCCATGTTGACGTTTGCTCGAGACGAAGTTGCCCCTAGTTTTGTGGAAGTATTACTGATATGTTGAGATCCCTTTATTGTTGAATAACCAAGGCCTTGATGCTTAGGATTTCCAAAAATTTGCACTAGTTCCAAGATACCCTGTTCATGTAGGCCTAATCCTCTACCTTGATAATTCATATACTGAAACATTTTATTTGCAAAATGATATGATTTCCCTCGGAAACAAGGTGTTGTTCCTTCTCTGCTCTGTGGCGGATCTTCAAATGTCATAGCTCTTTCATTGATAAGATGATTTTCCCTCACAAAGGTAAGTGATCCAACTTTATAAGTGACAGGATCCTCCATATGTGGGATGAATGCCTGATTGATATCTTTAGCTTGATCTTGTGAGATATCAGATTGTAGTGCTCCTTCAAGAGGTGTTGATGCTTCATTGTACTTGCAAAAGTCTTCCTCATGATTTATTCTTGATATTCTTTCACATGATGTTTCTGATTCACAACTTGTGTAGAAACCTTCTTCCTGACCCATTTCTGATATGTCTTTGGATTTTTCTATATCTTGATCATGTGTACAAATGTTAAGAGTAGGACACTCTTGTTCGTTGGTAATGATTTGAAGAGTATGAGACTCTTGTTTTTGAAGATCATCCACATGTCCATCCAAAGAAAGCATCTCATGGGTAGATGGAGGAGTATGTCCTATGCGGATATGGTCATCATTTGCAACATCTTGTACAGATAGGAGAGTGTCCATTATATTCTTGTAGTAGCTTGGAGATACAAATTCTCGATCTTGAGTGATTTTGGAATTGCTTTCAACATGCTTTGGATCAGGTTCTTGACATGGGTCAATTTCAAAGAATGGATTTCTTTCTTGGATATCTTCATTAGGCATAGGAAGATTCTCAAATTTCATGAGGTCAAAGGATGGCCATATGTTTTGGAAAGGATCATTGCTAGACCTTGGTGAAAGATGTTCATCATGCTTTGGGGAAAAATCTTGAGATATGTCCTCTAACTCATTAGGTGATGTAGAGACATTTTCAACATTATCATTGGTCAAAGGATCTTGATCATCATTTTTGAATTATTATGGTGGGAATCAGTTGCAAGCTTTGTTGTGGGAGTAAGGCCTGCATTTTCTGCTGAGCCAACAATGCTTGTTGTTTGTCATGTTGTTTTTGTGCCAACAAAGCTTTTTGTTGGGCATTTTGTTGTGCTACTTTTTCTTGGATTGCTTGCAATAGTGCCCAGAATTCTGCTTGCGCTTGCGCTTGTTGGGCTACTTGAGTTGCTTGTGCTTGCTGAGCAACTAGCTATGTAGCTTGTTGGGCTTTGAGTTCCTTTTTGCGGGAAGCTTCTTGTGCAGCTTGCAACATGATGGAGAATGAATTGGTCATGTTCTTTTTTGGTGGTGGTGGTGGAATGGGAATGTTGTTGATTGTTGGGATTGCTTGGATGGTTTCCATCTATTTTTGTGATGTTGATGGAAAAATGGGATGATTTGGTATGATGTTTTGATTTGGCATGATAGATTGAAATTGAACATTGTTGTGGTTGGGAATCAATTTGCCTTGATTTAGGTAACTTTGATTTTGGATGGTGTTACCTTGACTTGAATCAACATATGGAGTTGCCAATATATTGCTAGGATTTTGAACAACATTAGGGGGATTTGCAAACATGTCGACCCCAAAGTTTACCAAGTGTGGATTTGAAATGGTTATGCTTGGTAAAGTTGCACTTGGTATGTATGGATTTTGTGGGATAATGTTGTTTGGAAAACTCATGCATTGAGTGTTTGGTTGATAGATTTTCAGATTTGGACTTGGATTTAAATCTATGATTGGGAAAGGTGTTCCAAACTTCAGATTGGGTATGCTCATATTTGTTGTACCATTGATGTTTGTATGAGATAATGATCCCATGTATGCATTGTACAATCTTTGAAAATCAAATGGTATTGCAAGGATTGGATAGTTTAGTTGATTTGGGTTACTGATGATGGATGGATCAAATTTATATTCCATGCTCCTCTTGTGTTGAGATCGAGTTTGAACCATAAAATGAAGATCAATTTTCAAGAATGTAAGAGATGAACCTCTAATTCTTTAAATCGGTCTAAACCTTAAGTTCAAAGAAGTGAAGAACTAGGATAATTAAAGGATCAAAGTGAATATGAGGATGAGATAAACAAAAGATGAGTGATATGGATGAATGGAACTCTTCAAGAAACTTTGAGACAATGCTAAACCTTTAGGACTTGATTGATCGTGATTGGATTGATAGTTTGACTAGGTGTGTTAAGTCAAACAAGAGTGATGAATGTAATTGTAAAACTCTAGGAAGTTGTGTTATCCAAGAGTGAACTCCTACAAGATGGTAGTTTGACTAAGTGTGTCAAGTCAAGCGAGCTTATGATTTGATAATTTGGCTAGGTGTGTTAAGCCAAACAAGATGAACTCGTAAACCCTAGGAAGTTGTATTATCCAAGAGAGAACTTGTGTATAGGATGATGGTTTGACTAGTTGTGTTAAGTCAAACAAAGTGATTTGATTTCACCTAAGAGTTTAGCATAACAAATGTTTACAAAGTTTCCAAGAGTTGTTGGTGAGGTGATTTTTGACTGATGTTTGAAATGGGTGAAGAGATGGATGAAAGTGATTGAATTTGATCCTAGACTTGACCTAGAATAACACTTCTTCTTACAAGACCTCGGTGTTGAAGAACATGCTATATTCTGAACTCGAAAAGTCTCTCAAGATGCTCCTCACAAGCCTTTAGAATAAGCTTCTTGAACTTCAGTTTTGGGATTTTGATCATGTTAGAAAACACATGTGTAATCCAATTTGTCTTTTATCTTGTCTTAGTGAATCCTTTTTACCAAAATAACTTGCTTGATTATGTTTTCAAACTAAATGTCTAATGTCCTGCTTTCGTTTTCATTCCATAAGGTCCATTATGTGGAAATCAAGGAAATTAGGGCAAAATTTTCCTAGGTTTATCCTTAGTGAAAACAAATGATGATAGAATTAAAACACTTAGAAACCTCTAAGGATATGATCCCTAGGGAAAGCAAGAGTGCTTAAATTCGTCAAAGGATATTTGTTTTTCCAAGGTGTTTGAAATTTAAGGCTCTTGTGAATGTTCATTTTTCAATGTTTTGAATCCAAGCAAAGTGTTTTTGATTCCAAGTACTTTTACAACCCTAGGATGATGAGACAATATCTTGTTGGGTTCCCACTTGGATAAATCTAGCTGCACATATCTTGTGTGAATGGCTAAATGCTTGACCACACTGGCTCCCCTCCACGGCACTCACTTATTCGGGTCAGCCAAACATTAGTACCCATGAATCTCCCATGGCATACTTTCCATTTCCACAACAAGACCGCATGTTACGTGGGGCAGCTTCAAAGGACATGACCTTTTGCACCAACAAGATAGATAACGTTTTAGCCAATTTCTAAACAAGGGGTTCTAATTCGGGCATTTCGTTCATGGGGGATTATCCAATGTCGACGAGAGTCCATTGTTGTCCATCTCATCAGAATAATCCTCGTGATATTGACCTTTGTTCCAATATCCACACTTATATACTGGTTGGAAGTCGCTTGGCTTTAGTGTGTTCTTGATTGGGTCATTCCCTTGGGTGATTAGTTTTTCCCACAAGGCATGCCCTCTAAGATAAACAATAGCGAGCTAACATATCCCGTCGTTCACACAACCTTCATTGAAAAACAAAGGGGAGAACCTCCACAATATGTCGTGCTCACACTTGCATGCTTTGTTCAATTTTAAAATGCCCAAATTGAAGTGTGGAGGCAATATTTTTGACAACTTAATATCATAAAAAAAAATTTTGATTCTCAAGATCGCCATGAGGCATCAGAGAAGCGCATACGTCTTTTTGATGATATTAATTTGTGAAAAAGTTAGCAAAATATGATAAATAGTTGTTCATTTTAAGTCCAAAAAGCAGTGATGAATTCGTTTTAAGCACCAAAATCCAAGTGTGAAGGTTTCCTTGTTCAATTTTAAGTCCAAATTGAAATCTAGTAAGTGTCTAAGGTTCTTTTTAACCAACTTTGAAAAGATCAAGTCATTGATTGATTTTAAGTCCAAATTGAAAAGTGAGTTAGCTAAAAACAGAAAAAAAGGGTAGTAAATGGAAGCTCCAAGATTGTTAAAACAAGCATTAAAAAATGCTTTTCAAGTTTTGTTTTAAAAAAATATCTCCAACTTCACTCCATTCGACTTTTTTTTCCTTTGATGCCAACCTTGTTCCTTTGTTCAATTCAGGTATTTTTCTTCAAATGTCCACCTTGATTTCAACCTTCAATTTCAACCTTTATGTCAACCTTGTTCCTTTTCCATTCATATTTGTACCCTGCACATAGTGATATAAATGCCAAAATGTGAAGATCAAGTTGTTTATGTAAAATTGAATTAACCAAAATCATTTAAATCATAATCATCAAAAATGTCAACAAAATCTTTTTGATAATATAAAAGTTCTGCACAAAGTAAACTCAATTATTCCTAGACAACGACACATTAGGAATACAAATCAATCTTTCAAGGCAATCCGATCCCAATGTAAGGTGTGAATGATTTCATGGCAATATTAAAGATTCCATGATATCTAGTAGCTCGGCATGAATGACATCGATAAAGAAACACAATAAAGAAGTTTGATCATGATGAAATTTTGGTAAATGCTTCAGTTTTCAAAAAAGTTTTTTTTTTTTTGGTTTTACTTCTGATATTTAACCACTTCAATTTGCCGCTCAAACTGCCTTTCCCACCGACCTGCCTAGCCACTGTCATTACTATTTTTGCAGTTTCCTATAACTGTGCCACATGCTATTGTGCTTATGCTCACAGGTGCATAAATGCTTTGATTTCAGGTAGGACAATTCTTAGCATCCACACTATCCGAGGAGGATTATTTGACCTTTCCTGACTACAACAAATAAATACATGAGCGTCCTTTCATAATTGGTGTCTGGGTAGCTAGTAAGTATTCACTTGACTTAGTTTCAACATGATGCGAAATGTCATTTCCGCTCGTAATTTCCGGTGAAGAAGTGTCTGGTCAGATATCTTCTCCTTTAACAATAATTATAATCTTCTAATCAAACAAGCTACAAAGCTATAGTTACATATAAGAAAGGCATGAATACAATTTTAAGTAGCAGAAATACTGCATTTATATATATATATCAATGCAGAGTTCTAAGCCTTGTATACAACGACTATTAATAAATAGGTAATAATGACTAAATGCAAACAGACATCAGACATATTCTACAGCGACTAATGAGACAATTGTCACTTGCAACTTTCAACTCCTCCACACCTATATCTTTTTCTTTTCTATCTAAATGACGATTTTCCTGATGATGACTCGGGTGGTGCGAAAAAAAAAGTGTGGGTTGGGGATTGAAAACAAGTTGCAATCATTGTGAGACTTTAGAATCTACCAAATCTACAGGCGTTGCTTCCTTATGTTGTCATTATTACATTTCCTCTTGTATATTGACATGACTCATAAAAAAGGCTTGTTTAAAATTGTTTTAGAAACTTTTAGAAACTTTCAAACTAATGTATATTGACAGTGCAAGACCGAATTCTACAGAATGAAATGACTGCAGGATCTATGCAAAAAAGATTTAAAGAGGCTTGGCAGACTTTCAAGCAAATGCATTTGTCAGGTCTAGAGTCAATATTCTATAGTATTTGTTCAACATCCTCTCTGCCTAGAGAGAGCACATGAACTGTTTGCAGAATGCTTAAAAGAGATGTTAGATTATGGTCCGCACAGCTAAGGATTTATTGAAAAGTTATAAGCGAATACTGTTGGCAGGTGTAAAGATGGTCCCTGTTCATTCCAGCATCGTCCCTACATGTGCACAAAATGAGTGTGTTAAAAAGGCTTTAAATCTATTAAGCAAATGTGACTGTCAGGTGTAAAGCTGAACTCCTCAACCATTCTGACATCCTCCCTGCCTGCATTCATTTTTAATTTCTTCAATCCATGTGGTTGGGTAAATGGCTGAAGTCCATCAAGATCTTTTGCACAGACCCTACAGTTAGTACGTTAGTACATGAAATACTCAGATTCCCATACGCTAAGCAGTGACAGGAATTTTCACAATAACCTTCAGTTCTCCAAAAACGAGGTGAATACAACCGAGAGATAGGCTTTTAATTCCTATTTGCAACCACAGTGGTAACTGGAGAACAAGATTAATACTTGATAGAAATGGACTTCTGACTGCACAAAGAAATAACAAGGCTAATATTGATCCTCCAACATATAGATCTAAATCAGCAGAAATATATAACAAGGTTGATATTGTCCGCTGGTATTAGGAAAGGCAAACATAGGCAAGGGGTGGCCTTCAGTATTCAAAGAATATCCATTTCAAACATACTGACCTCAAAAATGTAAGAAAATAGTGTAGAGAGTAAAGTTGTAGCAAGGCCTATCTAAATGATGATTGGAAACATGGCGAAGGAACCCAAAATTTTCCTTGGTAAACATGTATGCAAGAATGGAAACATGGCGAAGGCACCCAAACTCTTTCACAGAATGCCTTAACGAGATGTCAACTTGCAGAATGCAATGGTTGCAGGATATGCACACAGTGGATTGCAAATGAAGGTACCCTGTGTGGGAACGTGGCAGCATAGTCAAGGCACATGAAATAATGGATAGAAGACCTCAAAGATAATATGTTCTACCTCATGGAATATACAGAAAACACAAAATACAAAGGCTGAGGCTTTGTTGTTTGTTTCATGTATAGTTTCATTTGTAACAAACAGAACATTAGTCTGAATGAAACTGAATGTAACTGGTTAGTGATTCTAACACCTATCACAAACCATCAAGACTCATGAAACACTAGTGAGTCTATCAATTCAAGATTTAGCCATTGAGAATAAACAAGAAGACATAAAAAAACTTGAATACGAATACAATTAGATATCTATAAATTAAATATTGCATCATGTTTATTTCTGTGTATGCATTTTAATTTTCTTATCAGCAAATAGTTGTAGTGACTATCTCCTAAATAGAAATGTATTCATAATCCATAAACATAGACGAAAACATGTTAGCTTTTAGAAACCTTTTAGCCAATGAAATCCAATGTTTAAAATGTCATATTAGTCATCAATAGCCCTCCTTCTAGCACCATTTGTAGGATGCCAAAATCTTACACATGGATTGTATAGATTTAACCATCCTCATAGAATAACATATAACATTCCTTCAAACAATTGATAAAACCAACTCAAGCATGCAAAGAAGAAATGAAATACAACCTATTCTATGGTGGATTGGTGCTCCTTGAGTATGTGAAAGAGCCCTTTCCCAATCCTTGATAAGCTTAGTGAGATAGACAATGAGATGCTTGAACTCAAGTTGCCTATAGTGTAGATGCTTTTAAATGTGGATGTTGAAGAGCAAGATTGATTCTCAAATGAAGAGAGTAACCTTGCATCAAGATGTGTAGTTCTCAGATTTTGTGTTGTAGATTATTTGTGTTGAAATGCTTTATATTTTATAGATTCAAGATTAGGAAGAGTGATAGATTTGGATGAATGTGGGATCATTCATGAGCCAATGACAAGATGCCACTTGTCAAAGTGTGAGAGGGTGAGGAATGTGCAAGTCTTGGCCAATGTGCCAATTTGAAATTCAAATTTGGATGAAATGACATGTTTAGGGGGGATGAAAGGTGCAATAAATGCCATGTTTGACTTGTGCAAATAGCATTTAAAACCTTGTTGGAAGGGACAAGTCCCTTTTGGGGGGAAGATTCAAATTGGAAGAATATTCCATTTTGATTCCATTTTGAATGTAATTAGAGGAAATAATAAATCAAATAAATGATTTATTGGTGCAAGTGGGTGGGTTAGTTAAGAGTTTGGATTTGACTCTAGTTGAGTCAAAAGCTAGAGAATGATAATCATGATTAGAAGTTAATTAATTTAGATTAATTAACTTAGGGGATTTTAGGGATTTGACATTTGATTAAATCAGTTTGATTTATTAAATCAAATGAGAAGAACATAAGGATTAAATAATTTGATTTATTTAATGAACCTTAGGAAATTAATTAATAAATTGCTTTAATTGATTAATAGAAGAAATGAATGTTAATTTGTATGATGCATGATTGTTATTTTTGCATGTCTACAATAACCAGTATGTGTAAACTAGAAGAGTCAAATTCTAAGATTTAGTTGTTCATCTAGATGGCTGAGTTCCAGAAAAATATGCTCGTGAGTGTTTAAAACTCTTGCAAAACCATTTATGGGTTTTGTCCCTTGTTCTCTCCCCTTCCTCGAACATACTGAACTTTTAGTTTTGGATGGGGGATGTGAACGTTATGATAGTTTTAACATTGACCTTTCTTCTGCAATCTGTAGATTGAAAGATGTGAATTTCTTTATATGATGTAAATTTGGAAATGTAATGGTTACTATCATTATCTAAGAGTGTATATTATGAATACAAGTAAATTTAAATTTTTAATACTATTCATTGGATTCTTAGAAGAGTTCTAGGACTGGGAAGTTATAAATAAGGAATAAGTCCTTTAATTTCTTCAATCACATAGTAGTGAGCGGATTTAGGAAACTTGTTAGAAACAAAGTAGCCTTCTTGGTGTGCCTTTCAATAAAGGACATTACCTTGGAATTTTATTATTGGAGCCAAAGTCAACATGGGCTTTGTCTCTTTCGATATTGTTTAGCCATCTTGTAAAATGTCCAGATATCATAAGGAGATGATCAGATTTTTTGTTAGAAATATTACTTGTCATCAGATTGATATTGTAAATGAATTTTTCGATCAAAATATTATTAGCTCCTAAAGTTGCACCTTGGTTAAGCTCTAAAAATTAACGCTTTGGAGGATCATGGGATCATTTGAAGGCTGTGGATCACGCAAAATTAAAATGAACCTCCAGATAGGCCGAATTCCTAGCTGGTAATGTCTTCTAAACTACTGATATGATGGGAAAAAGGGGGAAATATTACATAAAATGAAATACTAATGTAAATGAAGTGATATACTAAAGCTAATGGTAAAAACATGATCACAGAATACTAACACAAAATGATTAGAACTTGGATGTAGCTAAGTATGTAATATTCATTATTGTATATTGATGCATAAATATTTTACTAATAGGCCTATATACAGAAATTTGCATAAAAAGGAATTTAACTTCACATTTAAAAAAAATAACATGCACCAAGTTGACAGAATTAGTAACTTGCATGAATAAACTAGTTGTAGAAAGGTATGAGCCTACGAGACAAATCTGTGAGGGAAGTAATTCCACTATTAACTTGATCAATCACTTCACATACACAAATTTGCAAGAATGAAAAGACAAGAGATGAATCTCTAGTAATAATAAAGGTCTCCACTATGAATCGTATTCAAAAAATTGAGTTACAAAACATGCCAAAAATTCACAAAGGATTGTAAAAGTCACTCCAAGCTAAAATCTCCATATCAAGAACTGACTTACAAAATGAATCCAAAATAACTAAGTAACAAAACTTTTCCCTCCAAAAACCACCAAAAAAGGAACTAGAAAAATGTTTTGAGATGGATGAACTCCAAAAGCCTAAAATATACCACATGAATCATCTCCAAAAGGGGCTTCAAATGCGAGAGAAGTCAAACATGAAATAGTCTACCAAGATGACCACTCATAATGGCTCCAAAATTCCCTCCAAAACGTATAAAGAGTCAAAAAGCAGCTCCAATATTTGTGGCATATGTTTGTAAACAACTTTCAACCTACCAACAAGCCCTCAAAAAGCATAAATATACGTGAAAGAGTCTCACTTGACCAAACATAGAGGTATAAGAGAATAGTTCCTAGATATCCTCAACAAAGTAATGACAAGTCAAAACAAACCCTATAACCTTTGCTAAATCGGCCACATCATTGTTTGCATTAAAAGACATAACAATAAGGACTGAAGGCTTATAAAACACCTTAATCTTGTTTGTTACACATAAGCATGAATGCAAAACATAAAATACAACTTTACCACAATCGACCATAAAGGCACAATAATAAGTCAATGTAGGAGTCTAAGTGGCATTAAGCTCTCCTCAACATTCTCCATCATGTTTGGTAACGTGGCAATTAGGTGGCTCCTTGTTTGATTTCTTCAACAATGTGAGGTGGTATTTATCTTCCATAAAAACTGTATATTCAAAATGCCTAAGTCCAAAATGACTTACTAGTCGAATGCACAAGTCTAGGTAACACTTAGCAAATATTGCAAATATACAAGGGCCATGGGTTTCAATTGTCATAAAATATTTTGAAAACAAATTCCAACAAAATTTAACTTAACTATGGAGATGGAAATAGGGTTAGAAACCCTAAATCAAAGCTCAAAACTTCCTTTCATTTCACATTTTTTCACAAAGTGGAAACTTCTCCAAGGAGTTCTGTCACCAACCAAGTGTTTTATGTGATTCTCCTGAGCTTCTCCTGGTTAAAACATGGTGGATTTCTGCATAAAAGAGACATGTTTTCTGGACAAAAAGATGAACAAGCTGAAGGTAAGCCTTTTCCTGTTGCATTATTATATTTGTTGAGTATCAAATAGAAGAAATCTATTCTTCATGGCCGTGACCTCCTGTAGCTCCTTGATTCATGGCATTTCTCATCATGAAAAAATTTGACGTTTTTTTTTTCTTTTTTTTGTGGTCGTGGATCTCATTTTATGGTCGTTTGTTCTTGCCTTTACTGTTGTATTCTCTTTTATGATTTCATGTAGGTTTAATGGTGTGACTTATGCATTTGCATAAGGTGTAAAAGATACTGCCTCCCTATCTTATTTTCCTCATTTTTTGGTTTATGTTTCTTCTAGAAAGAAAAAGTATTAAACTTGACTATTATTCTACAAAAAACGCATGAGATCTTTGTCTTGCTACAAGTATTCAAGGGTTTCACTCAAAATCTTGAGGTTTTCAGACAAAATGGAAAAAAAACCAATCAGGGTTACTTTTAGGCCCATGTCCTGTACAAATTCTTGGACATTTTTGTAGTTTTCTAAGGAGATCTCTCCTCACTATATATTGTATGCTACTTTTTCTGGATATAAGACCCTAGATCCTTTTGCAATCACATCAAATACTAGAAGAATGTATTGAAAAGACTATTTGAAATGTCAACATTGATCAAATGAGATTACTTCTGAGAAAAAACCAAAACAAACTCCTTCAAGAATTAATTCAAACTAAATTAATGCATTTTTTGCATCAGGAATACTTTACTGAAGACTTCATGATTTAAACTATGCGAGGTTTTGAAGAACAAAACTCTCACACATGGCCTTTAACCAATTCATTGTGGCTTTTCTTAGTAATGCACTTAAAATACATTCCACACAAGACTCTCACTAGAATATCACATGAATATTTCCTATTACTACTCTTGAAAGTTCAAGATAAGCTGTCCTATTACTCTTCATAGAATAACCAAGATGACTGTTCTTGCATAAAAGTATCAATCTTTGTCTTTTAAACAAAGATTATTAGTAGCTTGTATTTATAAACAAAACTATCCTAACAGGATATGTAAATCCCTAGGCTATCACGTACAATAGCTATCATCACTGTAACCTGACTCTACCTTCATGCAAATTATGCTCTCCCACATGTATGCATGGCCTTTATTTACTGGATTTCAAGGACTTAGCCTAGTATTAGGACTGTTGCATTTCCATGATAACAAATGCTCTATTATGAGAATAAAACAATGATCCCCATTTCCCGCCTCTAGCACATGAACATAAACCATATTGGCAATCCAACTAGTCATTCATTTGCCCCAAAAAGCATTACTCTTGGGATGACAAATAAAATATGCTTCTTTAATAAATTGATGATACCATGATTCATGTCACTGAGGCTTTTATTCTTTTTTTGTCATAACAGTACCATGTGATTCTTGGGATTGTTAAAGGAAAACACGCTGCCTCTTTTTGTGAGGTAATCACTATTTAAAATTAAACATCGAGCCTTCTCTATGCATAAAGAACCTTGAAGTATGTGAAATTTTTATTGTAGTATTGAAATTTATTATTGTGAAACAACATTGTACTCTCTTCTGCATTATGATTATGAATTTATCATGATTGATATTAACTATCTTACAATATAATATCATATGCACTTAGAATATTCAAACATTTCTATGTGCTAGGCTAAACCCTTCTGGGAGCCACATTCACCCCACTCATAATATAACTTGATTAATCTGATGAATCACTCAGAAACACTTTCTCACCCAGATCTACACATGAAGCGAACAATGTTAAACAAAAACAAATGCATGCCCTAAGTGTGTGTAATATTCTTCTTTTTTGGTTTTTATGGACACTTAGGATAGGCATTGCATTTTATAAAGATAGAAATTAGCATATGCATGTATGGGTAGGTGTGCATGTCTAGAATGCAACCTTTCATTGCCTAGAACCTAATGTTCTAACTCATTTCTTTATGCAATGTAGGTAACCTGACACAATGAAACCTAGGGACCAGGGAGCAAGGAAAAGCCATCATACACTAGACACCTTTGCAGAACCAATCATTCAGGCAATGACTGGTTACCTTCTTTACATGTTCATTTATTTATCATTTACTCATTCTTGTATAGTTTAATTCCTATCTGCATCAAATGAGTAAGTCATTCTCATGGCATGTTGTGAGAGACACATGTTTATGATTACATTCAATAAGATTACTTTTCATCAAAATATTGTAAAAATATTTTACGTTTCATTCACTTGTATGAATATAATAAATTTATGTTCTTGTTTTCTTGTAATCCAATAAATTTGTTTCATTTATATAATTGAACGTAGTATAGAAGGTTTAACAAAATGTACCATTTATCTTGAAACATAGATGGCTCTTCCTGATTGAGCCTGTAGGTGAAAATCTGGTAACATTTCTAGCGACATCTACTGGATGTTTTCGTGCTAAACATCAAAGACCAGTGACTTAGACTCATCCATTGGGCATGGAGTCATTAGGAAAACTCAGAAACAGACCTAGAGAAATTGCACATGGCTATAACTCACTTTGTAACTCAGTGGAACAAATTAGGCTACCTGGCACTTACTGAAAATAGGAGACCTATAAAAAGGAAACTATCTAACTGGTGTTTAATGTCAAGAGTTGGTGGCTCCACAGATAGAGGAAACTATCTAACATATACGGTGAGTTACCAATAGACCTTTTATGAGTCACTCTATCTGCCCAAAGTGCATACTTCAGATTTGTGTGCCAAGTCCTTTCATTATCCTCCAGGGTACTCTTAATGATTATGATAAGATTCTTATTTGTACTTTCAGCTAAACCATTACCCTGAGGGTAATAATTTGAAGATGTATTCAGATGCATTCCATGTTTAACAACCTAATCTTTAACTCTTAATCCCACAAATATTAGAGCGTTATCAGATATAATAGAATCAGAAACCCCAAACCTTGTTACTATGTCGTTATAGAAGTTCAATACATAATATTAATTAGCTTCTTTCAAAGCTACTGCCTCTATCCATCTTGTAAAATAGTCTGTAGCAGTAATTATCCACATGTGACCTACACTGGAAGGTGGATTTATGCATCTAATAAAGTCAATGTCCCATCTTATGAATGGTTGTTCAACTTGAATCAGCTACAAAGGCATGGCTGGTAGCTTTTCCTTCCCTACAAATAAAGCAGATTTAATACACTTCCTCACCCAAGCATGGACATATTTGAATAAGCTAGCTGAATAATATCCAACTCTCATTATCTTCCAAGCAATCTTCCTAGGAGAAAAAATACCTCCTACAACTCCATCATGAAACTCATGAAGCACTCTTTTTGTTTGATCATTATTAATACATTTCAATAGTACAAAGTTAAGATCCTTTTTGAAAATAATATTAACCACCAGCACATATGGAATGGAATTTAATCTGATGTATCTTCATTTATATTTATCTAAACCTGGTGGACACTCACTAGTTTGTAAAAAATGGGTCATATCTTGAACCCAACTTGTAACCAACACAGGTGTATCATCTCGAACATTTTGAGGCTTACCAATATTATCTAAAACATCCGTTTCTAATTCTTTTTCATTCCTAGACCCTGCAACAATTTTCTCACAAAGACCCTTTCCTCTAACAAGTTTGGTAATCTTGATATCTACATCGTATTCCATCACTTTCATGATCCACCCAACCCTTTTCTCATTTAGATCTCTGCTCAACAAAAACTGCTTAATGCTTGGGTGTGTAACCATAATATGAATCTTATTGCTAGAGATTAAAGGCTTGAATTTCTTCAAGCTTCTTATGATAGCAACGATATGTTTTTCTACAAATGTATATTTTTGTTCATAATCAGCAAGGCCTTGACTAAAGAAGGCAATTGGCTGCTCTAGATTATCATTGTTCTTCTAAACTAGCATGGTAGAAATAAAACTAATGCTACCGAAAGCATATAGAGTAAATTCTTTAGAGAAATCTGGATTTACCAATGTTGGGACTGATGCTAAGGCCTCCTTAATTGCTCCAAAGCTATTTTTGGCTTCTCTGTTGCACCTGGAAACTATATTTTTCTTAAACATGGCAGTCAATGGCTGTGATAAATTCAGAACATCAGGAATAAACCCTCTTATAAAATTGATTGTACCTAAAAATCTCGGCAACCCTTTCTTATGATTGGGTAATGACAGTTCAAGTATAGCTTTGACTCTTTCGGGATCAATAGTAACTCCCTGCTTTGACATTATGTGTCCCAACAACTTACCGTCATGAACTGCAAAGATACTCTTTTTTCGATTTAGGGATATTCCAAACTCCCTACATTTCCTAAACACTTGTTTTAGATGTGACAGATGTTCCTCAACATTCTTTGAGAATATCGTAACATCATTCAGATAGATCAACACAATTTTATTGATTAAACTTTGAAATGCCATATCCATGGATCTTTGAAACGTGGCCAATTGTTGGTTTTCTACCTCTATGATGTCATTTTCAATGAGGTCTTGGATTATGTTCTTAAGTTTTTGATATGACAAAGTTTTATGTCCTTTAGTATGGTGATAGTCACAAAAGGCATTATCATCCAACCATGATGGTTTAAACTGACTTGTATCATAATGCTTTACCTTATGAAGTTGGGGGACCTTAGACTACAAAATTTGTTTCAAGACAGATTCAATTGGTTCCCATAAGGGAGTGTATTTTCATCTTGGTGGGAAATTTATTTGAGGTGCACGTCCTTGGTTGTTTTGGATGGTGTTTGTTGTTTTCTCAAGGACATGTGGTGAATAATTTGATGCAATAGGTGCTTTAAGGGTGATTGTGGGATGAATTTGGTGTATTTCCTTTGTGTCTAAAACTCCATAATTTGTATTGTGAGCCCAAATACTTTTTTTTGTCACTTGAGGTACTTTTGGTGTTCTATTTTTTCTTGAGAGTTTTAAGTTCCCCTTTTACAATCAATTTATTTTTGATGGTAATGCCTTTCTCCACAATTTTATTGAATATAGTGCAATAATGGACTTGCAATTGGTATTTTAGTTTTGTGACCAATTTTTTAATGAATATGAAAACCCTTTGTTTCTCAAGTATCTCAAAAGGACATCAAATAGCCAAAATTATCCATCTTTGAAAAAATGATATAAATGACTCATCTTTCTCTTGTTTTGTATGACACTTGATGTGGCTATGGTCACTTAATTTAAATGTTATAAGAAAAATGTGTCACAAATTTATCGGCTAGTTCATCCTATTTTCTTATGCTTGTAGGTAAGTTGGAAAACCATTTGACTAATTGTCTTGTGAGACTCCTTAGGAATAATCTCATGAGGTGTGTATGTTCACATGCAATGTCTATGCAGGCCATGTTAAATTCCCTCACATGTTAAATTGGGCTCCCCTTTCCTCCATACTTGGTAAAATTTGGAGTAACATAATTGTGCGGAAATGGAGGCATGTATATGCTCTTGTAAAAATGGTATGGACATAACTCTCATGTTGAATAAGTTTTTTTTGTTGGTATTTGCATGATGTCAACTTGTCTTTGTAGTGTAAGAATTTGATTTGTTAGGACATTAAATTGAGTCAATGTTGTGTCCATTGTGTTTGCAACTGCATTATGATATGGTCCCATGTTTGAGTCTTGCAATCCAATATTTTGGGTGGATGAATTGTTGTCGGTCCCAAATGTGTGTGTCAGGTTTGGTTTTGAATGTTATGAGTGAAGGACGTAATTTGATTTGGTATGTCCATAGTCAAAATTGAAATATGGTTAATGTGTGGAGGATTCATATTAAATTATATTTGTAGTGGGCTTGAACTTGTTTGACAATGTGGATTTTGGGTACCATATTCTTGAAAACATTCCCTTGTGTGTTGTTCTATAAGAGAATACCTGTAAAAGGACCTTGTGATGATGTATTAGTTTTTAATTTCAAACTGGTATTTGGTGTGGTGTTTGTCTATGGCTTAGGTCCATTGATGTAAACCTTTCACATTTTGTTGTTTGACTTGTTTTTACCCATTGAAAGGGGATTGGACGATGAAGCACCCATAGAATTATATGATGTGCCAAATGGCTTAAATATTGTACTAGGGGTTTGTGTCATAGCTTGTGAGCATTTTGTTCCAAATAGTGGAGCCACATTTCTCGTTGTGGTACTTTTTTGATGTCCCTCCTAATGGAATGGTAGAATGTATTTTTGGGATAGTTTTATTAGGAATAGATTAATTGTGCCCTTGGTTTTGTGTAGTCTGATTGATTGATGTTTCAACTAGTGTGTTAACATCAAAACCATGAGGTTTTTTAGCTCCACTTTGTAACAATTTTTGTAGGAACCATTGTGTGTCTTGTGCTACCATCTCATCTACAAACCATGCCACACTACAATCTTTGAGTTGTTGCCTCAATCTCTTCTTTAGTTAGTGGTATTTGGATGTCTTTTATTGTGAAAATTTCTAAAGGATTGGGAAATTATGATCATGCCATAGGTGTCTCATTGGATAAAGACCTAAACTTCATGTTTCTAGTAGGACTAAAATAGGGGTCTCCATTGGTATAGTCCATTTCTTTTCTTTTCATTTATATTCTCGTTTCGACCATATAAGAATTGCAAATTTGATGAATGGTATATGAACTCTAATCATTGAAATGGTGGGAATAGGACTAAGTATGAAACTATGCTATGTTTTTTGGGTTTTCCAATGTGTAATAAATTCCAAATGACGATGCACTTATGGCCAGGATTAAGGTACGAAGTGACAATAAATGAAGCTGAGATGTGGTAATGTCACTATGGTCCAAAATCTATGGTGTGACTAAGATTAAACTATGCAAATGTGATTTTATGATGAAGGTTATGGTATGACCAAAGTTATGATGCAAAGACTAAGCACTTTTATGGACCTAAGAAGATACTAGTAAACAAACTAAGATAGTCCAAAGTAGCAAATCTAATTATCAAGACCTTAAAAAGGAAAAAGACTAAAGTGATCATGATTGAAAAAGTGGATGCCAAACTAGACTCATGAGTTTAAAGAACCAACTCAAATGAAAAAGATTGATTGATAAAGTGACAAGGTCAAGATAACCTAAATTTGTGAAAATGATCTAATCAAAAGTCTAATAAGCCTCCTAGTCTATATTCTACAAAAGTTGATGCAACTAATGAGTGCCCCAAGGTTTTAATTAAGGTTTATGCAACTAATGAAATGGTAACCCTAATGAAATGGAATGAAATGAATGATCTAAAATGATAAATTTTGTTATCTAACGAGATTATTACAATCAGGAATTGATCCAAAATAAGACCACACTAGAATTTTCTATCAACTAGGAAATGTGGTTCATGGTCTATCAAATGTGTTTTATTGTCTTGCATATGTGGTGCATAAGTTTCAAAAAAAGTGGTGCTCTATTTTTTTTATTGGGGTTTATAGTTCGGAAGATGCGGTGAATAGTGTGTTTATCCCTAGTTTGAATGGTTTGGATTGATTTTTTGTCTTGGGTTTTTGTGAAATGTGATTTAAAACACAATAAACAATCTGAAAACAAGTCTTAGCTATTGAGTGATTTTTTTGTTTTGAGTGTTATGTGTATGTTCAAGGTTTATTCATGTTGAAAATGAAGGTAAATTTGTAGCTTAAAACTTTTAAAAATATGTGACTATAAATATAATTAAGTATTGTTTGTCAGAATTATTTGTGTATGATTAATCTGTCTAGATAAATTTTATCATTTATAGAAATAGACGCAAGATTGTAGAAGAATGACAAAACATAGAAGTGACACAACATATAAGTGCTTATATTATTTAACCTTACAATAATATTCTTCACTTGCTGCAATAAATAGGAAATTATGAGCTTTGTAAACTCCTAAGAGTTGTCAATTACAAGAGAATAAAGATCCTCTCAAAAACCTACACCTAGATTTGGAAAGTAGAGTTCCTCCATGTAAACACAAGACAAACGAAAGTGTTCCTAAAAGTTGGTGCCCAAGGTGGACCCAAGTCAATCTCTCTTAACTGAATCATATCTCTCCATCAATTTATGAAAAAATAATGAATGATTGATCATCACAACCTAATTGAAAGTATCCACCTATTATCTATCATGCAACTAAATTCATTAGTCAAGTCAGCTAGTATACAACTGAAAATAACTACATGCCCCTAAAGATAACTGAACCATAATTGAGTTGAACTAAACTGAATTGAATTGAATTGAATTGAATTGAGTTGAATTGAATTAAATTGAATTGAATTGAATTGAATTGAATTGAATTGAATTAAACTAAACTAAACTAAACTAAACTTATATTGAACTTATACTAGACTGATAGTGCCACTTCACTCTTGTAAATATAAATCCCTATTTTTTATGAACCTAGATATGCATTACTGAAGTGTTATCAATCCTCCAAACAATTAACTAAAATAAGGTGGCTTCCACCTTCCATGTGGGTGTCCCATGTGCTCCTATTATTTAGGAACTCATCTTGGATGCCCCCACATGTTCCTATTATTTAGGAATAATTAAAAATGTCAATTTACATGTTCATTTCATTCAAATTTAATATCTTTCTAATCCTAGTGTTGGGAAACTCTTTCGAAGGACTTAGGAACATGAAATATGTTTGCGATTGCAATTAAATGGAATCCTATTCCTAATAATTCACCCCAATTTACACATCTAATGACAATTTTAAAATACTTCACACACATGAAACACTTCCTATTTGTAAGGTCAATGGCTAATGGCAACAAATCATAGGCCCAAAAATTAGAATCTCCTTCAATGCAAGTGGAAGGACACTTTTAGGGGGTGTATGCAATATTGTATTTACAAGAGAGGATGGATAGGGGCCTCCAAGATTGGAAGGATGACCAAATCACCCTCTCATTGAAAAGCTACAAGTAAACAAGTAGCTTATGCCAAGTGAGGGATTTTTGTCTCATCTCAAGGGAGCCATATGGTGAGTAACTTCAAGTTGTGATACTACACCTTTGCACTCAGAATGAAACCAATAAATAACTCAATCAATATGGGTGGGCCTCTAACTAATTGTCTTCTAGTCATTGCTTGGGGACTTGACACCTCACAAGTTTCCAACAAGTCACTTAAGGCTTTAGCCAACCCTACTTGGGTACTTAGAATACCATGTGGGTACTTCCCCTTTTGGATTGCCACTACATCACAAAGGCTAACATTAGATTGTACTTGAGTTTCATTCTACCCTTTTATATAGCAGCTTGAGGGAAAAACCACTTTGGGTCGCCAATGAGTTCTCTGTTAGGATGTGTCTCAATAGTAGAACCATCTAAAGGAGTAGAAAAAAGTGATACAAATACAATGATTTTGATCCCCAAGATCATATAAAAATGTGAGGAGAGATAATACACATATATTTCTCACACTAGCAAATATTCATTAACCTTTGGAAAACAAAATGTGTCATGTGAAAATGAAAGATTTGAGAAGTATTTTTTATTCCCAAGATTATATATCCTATGATTAAAGAGCATACACACCTTAAAACACAAAAAAAATTACAATATAAAGAAAAATATTATTCTTTTTAATCCCAAATTTAAAATGTTATAAATAAAAGACACCTGCTTATTTTTAATTGCCAAATAAAAATGTTCCTACTTAAAAATCAAAGAAAAATAAAACCCTGCAAGAACATGGATTAGTGGTCTCAATAGTAATTTCTTGTCCCCGCGAATTCCACAAGCTGCCAACCAAGTATCAGTAACACAAAAACCTCTAATCTACCAAATAGAAAAGCATAAAATAAAAAACTACTAATTAAAACCCTAATTAATAATAATAAGAAAATGCAGCTAAAAATGGCACAGATGCGACCCACTATTCTAGAATAGATGCAGCTAATCAAACTATGACTACAAAAAAATGGAAAGCGAATGGAACACACTAGATAGTGAATGTCATGAACTAAAGAGCGATTGCGACAAACCAAAAAGTGATTGTGATTCACAATTGAAACATATACGGTGAACAACCTAAAAGCTACAAAAATACTTCAAATCTAGCAAAGTTTAGAAAATCCTGAAATAGAAATAATGCAATTATCCTAAAACTAAAAAGCTGAGAAATGATAAAAAAATGTGAAAATAGATTAATAAAATGATTTTCTATATAGTTAAGCAAATACTACTCTTGGTGCTATGAATATCAC
Organism: Sequoiadendron giganteum; assembly: GCA_007115665.2. Taxonomy (NCBI): domain Eukaryota; kingdom Viridiplantae; phylum Streptophyta; class Pinopsida; order Cupressales; family Cupressaceae; genus Sequoiadendron; species Sequoiadendron giganteum. The sequence goes on along the minus strand of CM021100.1, from coordinate 491,618,781 downwards.
TTTTTGTCTTCATAAATACATCACAAAATATATTGCATGCATTGTGTTGTACCAAAAATGCATCACATTGTCTCTTAAATAAATCATTCGGCTTTACAGATGCGTTGTGGACTTGAAACTCCAAAATTCTTTTAAATCTGGCTAGTTCATGTTGGGTTCACCAATGTAGAATAGGCAAAAATTAAGGTGAAAGACATGAATCAATAAAACTCAAACCCTAGATCCCTAAACTAACAATGAAGCACAAATAAACATAGAAACATGAAATAATGAAGAAATTTTACCCATATTCCTATGCCATGGTAGATTCACCTTCATTGTGCTTTTCCATCTTGCTTTATATTCTTGATTTCCCTCAAATTTTGAGTATGCAACAATAAGCCTAGTGATAGTGATAGAAAAATATTGAAGATTGTACTTGTTTCCTTGAGTAGCATGTGTTGGAATTAAAATTTCTTGAAGATAAAATGACAATGATAGGTCTATTTTATAGAAAACAAAATTTGAATAAAGGGATAGGATTAAAAGCCAATATGACATGAAAATCAATTGTCAAGATTGCTTGAGAAGCAATGAAATAGGGTTAGGAAAAAATTAGGGCAAAGATAGGGCTTGGTTAAGGATGGACAGTTGAGATTAAATTATAAAATTATCAATCAAGGGTGGAAATTAAATGAGATGTGAAAAAATAAGAATTACATGGATAAAGAGGTTGACATAGAAAAAGAGGTTGTTGGAGGAAATTAACATCCATGGAGATTAACTTATATTTTTTTCTTGTGAGTCTATTAATTTTTTTCAAAAAGAGATCTTTTGTCTTTGACAAATTCAAGAAGATACTCTCTCTCTCTCTCTCTCTCTCCCTCCCTCTTTCCTGACTCTTAGTCGCTCTATTAAGATGCAAGACCCATCCTACCTAGACAAATCTATCTCAATCCCTCTATTCCTCTAACACTACCTAAATAATTCTCCCTTCATCCCTCTATCCCTCTCTACCTCATTCCCACCACCCTATGTTTCTCTTATATTCCCTCTATTAGGATGCAAGGCCCACCCTACCTAGACAAATCTCTCTCAGTCCCTCTATACCTCCCACACTACCTAGATAATTCTCCATTCATCCCTCTCTAACTCATTCCCAACTCTCTCTCTCTCTCTCTCTCTCTCTCTCTCTCTCTCTCTCCCCTCAAGGCTTCCAATAACTATAATAATATTTTAAATAATTATATTATTTATGGGCAGATCTTGGGCATTAAATTAGCTACTTTGTTTTGCAAATTTTAAAATTAATAAAATAATATGATTTTTTAGTGATATTATAATGAATAACTTTTAACCTTTATTTAAAACTTTAACTTTAGTGATATCATAATTTTAAAACTAATAACTATTTGCATAATAATTCTATTTAAAAAGAAGACTATCATTAAGAAAAATAGTATTTAGAGCTAATATACTAATTTTAAAGTACTATTTAAATATTATTTACATCTATTTTAAGAAAAAAAAACTAAGTACTTTAGTCACATAAAATCCTTAGTTTCTAATTTTAATTCATTTATATATCTCATATATATATTATTCTATTTTTAATTAGCCAATAGGCTATTCTGGGTGGAAAATCCCACTGGATTTGTCAGACGTCAGAAAAAGACGCCGGATAAATTATTTGCTGTCGGATAACGTATGTCTTCTCTGCTGCCGAAGAAAATGCATTTAATAAGGCATTGTACGCATGCCACCCACTCCATTTATTCGGTGTAAGAAAGGCACACATTTATTTGGCGTAAGAAAGGCACGGATGGACCACCAGGGTATTCTCGACTACCGAAACAGAGTCAATGCTAATTCAAATGCCAAAGCTCACGCCCAGACTCGCAAATGGGATGAGCAGTATGAGAGGAGGAGGAGGAGCAGCGACTGGTTTGTTGGAGAAACTAGATCGCTTAAGGTGGCCTGGCTGAGAGATGCATCATCCTCTCCTTTAAGAACTCGCAAAAACCAAGACCCCCACCCTTTGACCAGCAGTAGAGGAAGGAATAGTAGGAGTTACACGAATCAGATAACACCCCCGCCCCCGCCCGCCAAGGAGCAGAGATGGATGTATGGCCTTTGCATCGACGCGTTCTATCGCGATGGGTGGTGGGAGGGCATTCTTTTGGATGATTTGCAACTCTCTCAACATAGGTCCGTGCTATTTCCAGACGAAGGTGATGCCATCACATTTCATACTAGCGAATTGAGAGTTATGCAGGACTAGGATGAAAAAGAGGGGACTTGGAGTGTCTGAGGGCTTTGGGTTTTGGCTACTATGCAACAGGACTTGGAGTGCCCAGTGTTGCCTCTTTGCCTGCTTTGGTACTATTTAAGATAGAGGTCTTCTTTCATTCTTACTTTGGGGCAATGGACTACTGCTGAAGGCCTAGAAGGCCTAGGGATTAGTCATAATTAGCCAATAGGCTATTATAGGTGGGAAATCCCACCGGATTAGTCTATTGTCTGATGCCGAGAATGACTATTCCGATGGGTCTGCCAGTAAACATGGGATTTGATGTCGGATGCTACCCTCTGCAGCCATCGTCAGACTTTGTATTTTCCATAATAGCAGTTGCATTGAACTCACCTCTGTGGCCAAGTTGTCAGTGGTTAGCCTAGATCCATTTGCACCCATCTGAACTTTTATCGATTAAATTATTTCATGTGCAATCAGAGTGTCTTATCATCTAAAAAATCTGTCTGTGATGGTGTCGTGCAGCTTTGAAATGTTGGTGCTTGAGTTCACATTTGATATCATCTCATTAATATGGTTGGTGTAGTCAGCCTTTCTCTATCCTTGTTCCTTGTATTGATAAATGATCCTTGTAGATGATAGTCTTTAACTTACATTATTCTATGGCACAGCTGAATGCATTGTATTTGATGGTACAGCCATTAATGTCGAGGACAGATAGTGTGCAAGAAGAGGCGACATTCTTCTTAAAGCTACCACCTATATTTTGATCGATCAATAAATGTTTCTCAGATATAGCAAGGGATTCATAGATCAAATAAAGTTGGGTCATCAACTCCTTGCCACCACTCTCTGTTGGGTGTATCAAGTTGATCATTAATTGACACCATACACCAGACCATCCCTACCTTTAATGCGTCAGAAACTTGTGTACACAGATTTGACTCGATTTCTTCATGTTTCTTTTTTTTATTGTCCCCATTGCATAATTCTGTCAGTGCCCTCTTTCGCTCGTACTTTCTAATGGTGGGTCAAGCATCCTCTCTCACTTGTCTTATACATTATTAGATTTTGGGAATGTTCAATAACAATAAGTAGAGGGATAAGTTAATCATTGCAGTTACATCTTTTTCGCTGCTCTAAATTCGCATTGCTGAAATGACCATGTAAGCTAAACACCAATCATGATGCTAATGGGGCGTTCTTTGTCACGACCAAGGTTTTTTATCAAACTGCTTCAGCTATGCATCGTTTAATGTGAATAGATTGAGGTACCAGCTCTGGCGTGATTTATTTGGGTTTGTCTAATTTAATTTTTTTTTTACCTTGCTAGGGTCCTGCTTTGATAGGGTTTCGTAATCAAGAGGAAGCAATTTCTACAACCACCCTTGACAAGAGCAGGCTTGTGCACAATCTCAAGTCATTTGGTAGGGTTTCATTCTATCATTTCAACATTTTTTTGTATCGAAATGCTTTGGTAGGGTTTCGTAATAGTTTGATATTTTCTATTTTTTCTTGGCAGCGTTTATTGAAAATTTCTGCTTTGCCAGGGTTTCGAAATCAATAGGAGCCAATTTCTACGGCCACCGTTGACAGGAGGACACAATTTGTGCAGAATCTTGCGTCATTCTCTAGAGAAGTATGCATTTTTTTGTTCCAGCATTGGTAGGGTTTCATTTTTTGTTTTTGTTTTTTTTAAATCTTTAGATTTTTTTGTTGATTTAGTGTGTGCTTGGGCTATTTGTGAAGGGGGATTTTTAATTAGGTTTTTCTCTTTGTTTGGTTTGAACTTTGTACAGCTTCATTATGCTCCTATCGTAATCCAGAATTCTTGCTTTGCTCTTGGGTTGGGCGACACATAGAGGAAATCAACAAAAATCTTCATTATGACCTCTGCTTTTACATTTTAGACAAAATCATTTTCGTATCTCTATTTCGATAGTTTGGATCTATGTTTCAACTGAAGTAATCAGGTTGATTTGTGACAGAATGTCATAAATGGGGATAATCTTGATTCATGCATAAATTAGGTTTTCTACATTACACATACCAACTTCCTAGGGAGTGCTAAACTGGTTATCCAATTTTGATCAGACATTCCATGGACCAGTATTGTAGTGGAAGATTATAAAATTTTATCCATGTTGGACCGTCCATAGGAGAGGTGTCTCTAGGGTTGAAGTTATGCATCTATTTTTGTATGTATTCAATTTCCATAGATTGTATGCACGAGGGTACTAATTGTAATATTTTTAATATATGAAATTATATGAATCTTCTATGTTTGTGTCTGTGCAGGCTTTAAATTGTAAATTATTTTATTATTTTGTATATTTAATCCATAAATTAAACAATGGATTCAGTTATCTGGTTTTGACATTTTCAATAACTATATCGATCAATTCACTGCCCAAATGATGTTAGATCATTTTTTATTGCTATCTAATCACTGCTCAACGCCTATTCTCTTTTTTTCATATTTATTTTACTACCAATTTTCTTAGAAGTGAGATTACAAATGAGAATAAGTTTCTTGGCAACAAATTGAATTATTGTTCACCTTCAGATTTTGATTCAATTTCTTTGACACCTATTGGGTCATGGTCATGCTCTTTTTTAATTATATTGATTAGGGATTTAAAATATCTTTTGTCTCTCTTGACTGAGCCCTAGGGGCTTCAAACTATTTACCAACCTAAGTATGGTGGCACCCCTCAGACCTTGCCATCTTATTTAAGTGAGGTATGGTAATCATGTGGCCTTACATTTGCAAGTTGTAGACAATAATGCAACTGAATAATACAAAAATAGAATCCCCAACAGAGGAAGTCTTGTCTTCATATAAGGTAGTTCAATATCACAAACTACCTTGATGCCATTTATGGAAATGGTTTTAAATTGGAATTAAAATTTTAGGACCAGCTAGGTGACTCTACTTGCTTCTGCAACCAATCTTGATTCTTAATATAGTGTTTTGTGAAAGACTACTTTTATTGTGGAGGATATGCTACAGAAAATCTTCAGATATCAATATTTGGAAACAAACATTAGATTTTGCTTGGTGAATCTTGGGTGAGGTTATGGACTGGCTTTAGCTTTGTGATTTAAGACCTGGCTAAACTCTTAAGATTTTAAGCCTCGCTCATGCAAAAAAAAATGCTAATCACTAAAAAATGCATAGGATTTTAAAAAATAGTTTGCTTCTATAAATTTGAGAATTTATGTGAAAAACAAAGGGCTGACACAGTCTCCTCTTTTAAATTCAGCCCTCTATTTTTCTCTACCTAAACCCTCCTCACGATTTAAATTTGAGTTTAAAAATAATAATTACAATGCTCTAAGCCTAACAGTGCTTTGAACTTTTTGAAATACTCAGAAAAAATTCAGGAAGCATGGAAAATGTGGCAGCCACAAGATGAATTGTGATTTTGTCAATAATATACATAAACCATAAAAAATTTACTTAAACCAAAATACAAAACTAATTTCAGGAAGCATGGAAAATGTGGCAGCCACAAGATTAATTGTGATTTTGTCAATAATATACATAAACTATAAAAACTTTACTTCAACCAAAATACAAAATTATTTTCAAGAAGCTTGGAAAAAAATTTAAGGAAGCATGGAAAATGCGTTAGCCACAAGATTAATTATGATTTTGTCAATAATATACATAAACCATAAAAATGTACTTAAATCAAAACACAAAATTAATTTTTAATTGGTTGGTTATTTATCGATTTTTTTTAGAGTTTTGACTTATAGATATTGTCAGTTTATGGTCAACGTTCCACCACAAATCCATCTCTCAGTTTGCATGGGACAACCAACACATCCTCAACTCCAATTGAATCAACTAGATCTATTAGTTACGATGGGGTTCACCGAACCAGAATTGAAACTTTTGCCACCAATGTGTTAGCAAGTTGTTAGGAGGTGGTTCAACAAGCTAGAGAGACAACCTTGGATGCATGCTTTGTACAAGAGTTTGAAATTTAGGCTATCCAACAAATAGTTAATGAATTCCACAAAACATTAGTATTCATGAAATAAGGAGAAAGTGTCTTGATTGGCCCCAAATTTTGCAATGAGGTTCATAGGTTAGTTTACTTCTAGAAATCAGTGGGTGAAACTGGTGTGCTAGAATCTCACTGCCAGCACCTGCTCTCCCAAAGAATGCAATTGAGTTTTGACATAAAATAAAATTGTATCATACATTCAATGAATTATGAAAAGAACATGTTTCTATTATAAATGGAATCTTTTAGCCTTATCATTATGGTTTCTTATTAAGCTATGTTAGAAGTGGTTGTTGTAAGTATGGTTTCCTTTGATATGCACTCAATTCAGTTTCGTACCTTAGATGCCATAAATTGTTTGACCAGATGCATTTTCCGAATTATATTCTTTTTTTATCAAGCAGAGGTTTTTATATATTTAGACTTGGGAATACTTTTTGGGTCATAAACCTCTCGAGCTTCTTTTAAGATATTATTAGAGTTTGGGTGTAATTATTGTATATACTCTGGCAATATATTGAAGGGCAGGGGAAATAAGTAGAGGATGAAGGTGGGTGGGAGGAAGGAAGAGAGAGAGAGGGGGGAGATAGAGAATATTAGAAAGGGAAGAAGGGAGGGAGTGACAGAGAGATGAGCTAGAGAAGTAGAGTAGCAGGAATAGAGGGAGGTAGAGAGAGAAGAGTGCAAGAAAATGTTAATTGATTTTCTTAAAACTAACTATTTATAGCAAAAGTCAATTAATGATTGGATGTGAGAAGATTTGAATATGAACAGATAAAACTTTATTTAAATTGGTATGCTATGCAAAATGGTTCCACAACATAAAAAAAATTGTACAGTGGAAGAAGACCTACAATTTAAAAGGTTGATTGGATTAGGTACAGTTGTTGCTGGGTAATGATATACCTTGTAGCCGAATGTATATTTTCTTGTGATTTACACCCCTGCCCTTCAATATATTGCCAGCGTATATCTTGCTATCGGCGTAACCATTGCACCTTGTTGAGGTGCAAGCGCTAGTATACTAAATATTTAAAATAAATTTTATCATGATATTAATAAAGGAAAACAAGAAAATAGTATAATATTTTCTACATGATAGACTTCATAAAAAAATTAGTTGAAGAGACACACACTTTGAACTTGTCCTCATGATTGACTATATTTAATTAAACTAAATTATATTTGTAAAATTGTTTATTTATTTAAATAAAAAACTTAAAATTCATAGTCAATGGATATTTCAAATAATCTAAATAATGTTCCTTTTCTTGGAAAATTTAGAAACCCATGTTTTTTCCTTCACTAAAGCATTGATTTTCCTATTTACTTGTTTTGAAAGGAAAAAATAGAACCCTACTTTCTTTGGATGCTATTATTTCTAAGATTATGGATTTTATCTTTGGGAAAGTCTATTAAAACCATCTCTATATTAATATTCAAGATTCCTAAAACTCAAATTTAAGAGTTTTCTACTTGTCGCTCTCTCTCTCCCTCCGTCTCCCTCCCTTTCCCTCTCTCCCTTCATCTCTCCCTTCCTCTCCCTCCCTCATCCTCCCTCTCCCTCTCTCCCTTCATCTCTCCCTCCCGCTCCCTCTCTCTCTCTCCGTCCATCACCCTCACCCCCTCATCCTCCCTCTCCCTCTCTCCCTTCATCTCTCCCTCCCGCTCCCTCTCTCTCTCTCCGTCCATCACCCTCACCCTCTCCTTCTCCCTCTCCCTCAA